>KZ652399.1:0-10942 GCA_001010745.2 Gerris buenoi | reverse complement strand
AAAAAAAAAAAAAAAAAAAAAAAAAAAAAAAAAAAAAAAAAAAAAAAAAAAAAAAAAAAAAAAAAAATGTTTACCACTTTTTAATAATTATTTGCCTAAATAACTATTAAGACTAAGGGATATTAAGTCCAAAGAACTTTGGAACAAAGGAACACCACACTTCTGCATGTGAAGGTGATAATATTACTTAGTCTAAATAACTTTGTCGATGAGGTCTTATTTACACATTAATGTTATTTTGGGTGGCCAAGTACATGAGTGCCTCGAATTCAGCTAAGCAACCCCCATAATGCTGCGCTTGGGGACACCTTTCCTCCCTTGCACCCCATACCCTAGCTGCGTCACTGGTGGGTAACTAAGTAAATTCCCGAAATAATTTTTCCTAAATAACTCTTTAGAGTATTTTACAAAGTAAATCAAAGCAGGTCCCCATTGCATGATTTTATCTCATCATTCACAACTTACTATTAAAATCTGTAATGACAAATATTTCCTAATATGTATTAATATTTTTTTTTTTTTTGTCTTTTGATTGTTTAATAATTATTTTATTTAAAAGGTCATTCCTGTTATTTACAGAATTAATGACTAGTATTCTCTCAGTAATTTAAAAACGAAATCATGAGAATTATATATAATATAAAAAATAATATTAAATCATATTTATGTATCTCTCTTGTATCATAACAAATAAACTAAAAAAAGAAGATAAAAAAACGATATCAATAATCTATTGCCTTTTATCAAAATATTGAAATTGAGAAATTTAAAAAAAAAATATTGTAAATAACTCGTAGTTAGTAAAAAGGTGTTAAGTTGAATTTATTGTAGGATTTTTTTATTATTTATTTTTAATGAATTTGGAGAAAATAAAAATGTAACCTGTCATGATAACAGTGGGCACTGAGTTTGAATAATTTTTTTGAAAAAAAAGAAAAATACAAAAAAATATATAGGTATATTTATCATTGTAAACTAATAAAAATAATGGTATTGCGGGAAGTGTTCTTACAAGTCAAGCAAATGTTTTACTCCTGCTAAAATCATTGTTAAAGATAAACAAAGGAAATAAATAAGACTATCGTAACATAAAAGCAGTTCGTTTTATTTTAAACCTATCTACTGCAATAAGCAGTTTGCTCTAATTATCTGAGATAGAATCAGCGAAACTAATGGAAAGAAAGTTGAAGACACAAATGACGTGCTGGTTGGAAGGACAGTAAAATCTGTTAACCGAATCTATTAAGCAAAATTGATATGCTGATCTCCTGGTGATTAGTGTTGAAGGATAATTTTTACTTTAGCACCCCCCTACATTCCTTAGAAAAAGGAACATATTAGGAGTAGCATATATTCAGCATTAGTCTAAAATACTATTTAGACGAAGGGATATTTATTCCAATTTATCTTGAGACATAGGAATATCACACTTGTGTATATAATTGTGATAATATCCCTTAGTCTAAATAACTATTTAGATTAAGGAATATTAAATATAAAATTGCTACAGGAGTCTTAATGTCTTGGGTACACAAACACACAAACCTTTGAGACTTTTGTAGGGCAAACTATTGATTAGAACCAAGAGGGTGCTAAAGTAAAAAAGTGGTGATAATTTAAAATCCAAGAAGACTTCTGCCTGAGAAAAAAAATCTTTAATATCTTTCAACTAGTTGGAAAATTGTGGGTATTTTTTCCAAAATAAAATTGTTAGTACAAGTATTATGACGAATTTCAGTAGTGTGTTGAGGTAGTCCACGTGTAGCAACTGACTAAAATGGGATCCAGAAGAGCCGTTGCCATTCTAAGACTAACTGCTGAAAATGTTCACAATTACTGTAAGGTGACAGCTAGTTTAGTATTTGATTTAGTTGTTTCAACCATTATCATGGTTAAATTATTTGTTGAATAAAGGGTTTCTTGCAATTGAGAATTATTGAGATCATAATAGACTTGATGTATTAGTTTAAGAGAGCTTCAGCTTGATTTGTTACATCTAAGAACTACATCTAATACTACAAATTCTTTGTTTATTTTTTTTATAAAGAATGAAAAATAAATATCAATGTTTAAATGAAAAGTTTTATTTCTCAACAATATTTGCCTCCATAAGAAGTATAATTCGAAGTTGTTAAAAATGAAGAGCTAGGAACGTTCTTAGTTATTGTGTTACAATCGCCAGGTGGTATTGTCGTATTCTTGTCTTCGCACACAATTATGCGAGGAACCATCTCCGCAGTATCCGTTCCACACACTATTACACGAGGCAGCTTCTTTGAACTTAATTTTTCAAAAGATTCGGATCTAAAAAAATAACACTCCATTATGGGTTTTGTTTATTTAACACTTCAATCAGTAAATGTAAGGGGTTCAAGGTTTGTAAATTAAATTCTTGAACCAGCGTTACAGCCAGATAGCAACAAGCTTGTTTTAAAGAATAAGCCCAAAAATTGGGCTAATATATTTATTAATGGTCGGATGAACTGCTTACTTGATAGTTAAGAACCTTTCTTCATCGTAGAAATTTCCTCCTCTCTTATAATCTACGAATGGAAGATTTATTGGAGGAGCATTCACTTAATTTGATTTTCTTTTAACAAAATTTCTCAATTACACACTTCTTAAATGTAGATTTGAGGGGATTACCTACTAAAGTTCTAGAAGACATAAAAACTTGAGACATTTCTATCATAATTGAGCCACATGACTAGGTCATACATGGGTGTGGCTTAGTTCTACAACTGTATGCGTTGATAATTTTTGTATATTTTATAATTTTATGTATTTAGAATATTTATTTTTATTTATTCAGGAAAATTTGTTCCTGAGGAGGCGAATAATTAAGGAGAAAATGGATTAACTATAAATTTCTGAAGAGAGAAGACTTTTGACCACATCCACTACCTTTATATAGAGTTGGACAATGACAATTCTACAAAAATTATTTGGTGCAAAGGCATTTAATTATATTTTAAACAATACTCAGAACAAATGGAAGTTTTTTTTATGTCTATATTGATAAATAATTACTTTGAAAAGTAAGAAATTAACCAATAATAGACAAACAGCACGGTGCATACATACTAAACTGGCTATGTGACAACAAATGCAAACAGCAAAATAGGTTCAAGTAAAATTAATACACATTAGGTTTGTTCCAACCACACTTCAAACTGGTTTGGAACTGTCCGACGCATGCGCAACGGACCACAATTGATTGTTTTTTGCTAATGCGTATGCGTCGTACAGTTTGAAACTAGTTTGGAACTAGTTTAAAGTATTGTTGGAACAAACCTATTATGTGGAGAGTGACCAAATTATTAAAAATTTGGAATCATTATTTTAAAATAATGAATTTTCTAAAAAAATAATAATTTTAAAATCATTATTTTAAAATTTCAACGGAAAAACTCTAAAGGCCCACATACATGATCAAACCTGGCTTGTCAAGCCAGTTTGACAATGTATGAGCGAAGTTTGTGAGTTGGATGGCTTGATGAGGTGTACACAGGGCAACAACAAAAGAGTCCTATTTCAATTGAATCAATAAGTAATCTTAATATTAACTCTGTAATAAATGACTACCTTGTGACTTTTGAATGTAGTCCTACGGTGGATGACGGTACGTAACTTAATTCACCGGACACAATACGATCTAAATCCAAACCCTCCATCATATTCTGTGTCATACCCCACATATTGTTGATATTTCTGAGGAAATCACAATTGGCCATTTTCATTTTCATCATCATTTCATCTGTCAAATCTTGGGGCATTTTCTGAAAAACAATGAATAAATGAAAGTATATTTGTCAAAGAAATTTAAAAGATAAAATTCTTAATGTAATGTTTAAAATTCTGGCCCCAAAGAGGCCACTGCCTATCAGATGGTTATTTACTACAATTACTATGATGGGTGAGACAGGGCCAGTGACCTGATTGTTAAAAGCTGTATTATATGGTTTAATAGAATTATGGACATCTCTTTTATTGATTATCTAGCCATTTACCAAAAGATACACTGAGTGGATCTTGAATACTCCAGGGTATTGATTTCTAAACTTTAGGATAGATATTATGTGTAGTTAATTATTAAATGTATCTTATGTATTATTGTACTATATAGGGGGAGATACACATGCCTGTAGTTTGCACAAAAACATTCCAGTTACTTGAATGTACTNATCTTGAGGAAAATGGCTACCGAACAATTAAAAGAGGTGTCCAGATAATAGAGCTACTCAATGTTAGCCAAATGTTGCAAAACAAATATTTCATATTGCATAATAAATTTTGTTTGTTCACAATATATATTAAATAATTTTTATGTTTTAGGTAGCATTCATACTAAGGAAAGATTAAATTTTAATTTAAATCAAATTATAATTATTATTAACTACGGGAAACATACAGAGAAAAATAGACTCCAGCGCCGGGATTTGAACCACGGGCCTCTAAGACTGGAAATTTAGATTTTTTTTAGAAATTTTTCTCTGTATGTTTCCCGTAGTTAATAATAATTATAATTTGATTTAAATTAAAATTTAATCTTTCCTTAGTATGAATGCTACCTAAAACATAAAAATTATTTAATATATATTGTGAACAAACAAAATTTATTATGCAATATGAAATATTTGTTTTGCAACATTTGGCTAACATTGAGTAGCTCTATTATCTGGACACCTCTTTTAATTGTTAGGTAGCCATTTTCCTCAAGATGCACTGATTAGACTGATGTTCTTAAGGGTGTTAAAAATAAAATAATAGTACATTATAGATATTTTGTATAATTATAAAATATGTTAATATTTTTAATTTTACTGTACATTAATATTAGTATAAAATGTATTGTGCTAATATAAAAGCCTTACTCGATTCATGTTTGCAAAGAAATCCTGGCATCTTAAATCCTTTATTTTATTATTTAATTCTTGAATTGTTTGCCGATTTTCTCCAAGTTTTTTAACGGTTTGCTCTGTAAGACCTTCTCCCTAAAAGTAAATATTATTTTTTATTACAATTTGAGGTAGTTGGTTGTATTGTTATTTATTTTATTGGGGATTACACAATGAACTAGAGATTTAAGGGGTTCTTCCTGTAACAATTGCTAGAGTACCACCATTAATCTAGGTTAAGCATACGCAGAAAGGTGAAAAATATTAATTTTAATGTTTCCAATCCCCTCAATGCTGTAATGAGTAAAAAAGTAATTACAAAAAATAAAATAGGTATTGATAAGATCAAGTCATTTACAGTGGAAGATATTCGAGAAACTAAGATCTTATCACTATTAACATCTTAGTAGAATTCTCAGAGAAGAGAAGCATTAGGCTCTATAATGTGTGTTGAATTCACATTTTTCAAACCTTAAGGTTTTTAATAGAAGGAGAGAAAAAAAAAAAAAAATAAATAAATAAAACAAAAATAATAATATATATACAGTGTGTCCCAAGATAGAGTATCCGAGAGGAAAAATTTTCTTATTTTTGAGTTTTCGGAAAAAAGTCATTCTTCATAAAAACTCCTGCTTGAAACCTCTAAAAATGATAAAATTTTCTTGATTTTGTGTACAGGGTGCTCTGTTTTTTTGAAAACTTTAAAATATGACCAAGAAGTAACTACCCTTATTTTTGATGTTATCGAAAAATATTATTTATAAAAGTGGTTCAGAATTAAAAACACGTATATTAAATATTAATTTATTTTATGAAAAAAAACAACAACTTATTAANATATTGCCTGAAATTAAAGATCAAATGCTAAATTACACTTTTATGCAAGATGTTACCTTGCCCCATCGATCCTTGCAAACAATCCAATACTTGCAAGAGAAATGCCCAGACTTCAGGCAAAATTGTGCTTAACACACCTTCAATTTTTGTTATAACACTGAGGGACTCCTAGCAATTACCTACAAAGAACCCCCTCCCCCTTTTTCACCCCATATGATAATTTATTCTATCAAAACCATAATACCAGACAAGATCACTACCCGGACAACAACTTTTTTTAAGACCCTATTTCAAACTGTCATTACGTGGCTTCCACCCAATCGTTTTTAAAGTTATAGATATGAAATTTAAAGTAGAAGAATGTAGTTTTCAGACCCCGAAAACCCCATATCTCTATCTACTACAGAATCCGAGCTGTAAGTGTTCAAAAAAGTGCGGTTTTTTTGGCCCACCCTGTATATTATAGTAACACTTTGTTTATTTTAATTTTTTCTATACATTTTTTGTCTTTAATTTTATTTTAGATTTATGATGATCATTAAATAACTGTAAAATTCTGAAGTTTGTCTCTAGAACTTAAAATATAAAGGATCCAGCTTTATATTTCCATATTGTTAGCCGCAATATAGTATATGCCATATGCCCTCTGTGTAACGATGTCTAAGTGAGTGAAAAATGATATTTGTTGGTAACCAATGGACAGTGGACATCTAAAAGAAGTAATGGTAGACCAGGTGTAGATAGTGATGAGGAGATGAGGAAGTGTAGTGGAGGAGCATGTTGGCTAGGGTGGGCCGATTTTTTTTTTTTTTTTTTAATTTGAAAAAGTCCAACCTTGTAATACTTGTGTATGCATTAGCAACTATCATACGTAAAATTTTGGCCCGATCGAATGACACCTAGGTGGTGTCATTTATTTAAATTGAATATTATTTTGTTAGTTTAATACGATTTTTGACTAAGATGTAAGTGAATAAGGCAATTAATTTATTAATCGAAGAAACCCTGGCTTCAGTTGATTTATGATTAGACACGGTGGAAACCAATATCTATCAATACATAATTAAAGTTAAATATCTTTAAGTGCTCTTAAAAGATAGAGAATCATAGAATGATTCTCTTATCCTAAAATCCTAACCACTAACCAGAATAAATTATTTGGTGAAACTAACCTTTTCTTCCGGTGCTGCCTCTCCTTTAGCAGCTTCATCTCCTGCTGGAGCATCATCCCCTGCAGGAGCCTCTTCTGCTGGAGGTGCTTCCTCAGCCTGAAATTAAAAATAATATAATTAGTGCTAAAAATTCCTGATTATTCCTAATTCCTGATTTAGCTTAATAATAAACATTTTTGTGATTGCTAAGCACCAACAACATACTTAAGATTTTTGTACACTGTTATTATAATTCCAACTCCCAATAATCTCTTTATTTTAAGACATAATATAAGATTAACAACTTCTTGCCTATAATAGTCAATATTGGAACATGAAAATTATTTTGCATATATTTCCCAATACGACAAATGTTTCTATGTATTTTTAGGGTCTATAGGCAAAATCAAGAACCCTTATCATTCCCTGTGTTTGTCTGGAGGTCGTTAAAGTGCCTGTTTCTCCTAAAGAACTAAAAAAAAGTGAAAATTTGCTGTTATGTTATGTGTACACATAAGTTATGTGTAATAATCCAAACACAGAAAAAAAATATGGAAGCCGAAAAATATCATCCCTCAAAAACAAGGAGTTGACATTTTGTAAAGCGGAAATGCGTCATCTGGTGCGTTAAATGAAAGGGGACCACTGAGGACAAATATATATTATATTTCCTTTTTTCCCGAATTCATCTGTTTTCTATCACAGTTATATAATTTCAAAATAAATACGGTGGGTAACAAAGTAAAAGAGTGCCATTTTTTTGGCACGTCATATATTTTGTAAAAAAACAAAACAATGCCCCCACCCACCCAAAAAAAGGCTCTTCAATGGTCAAAATATATATAAAATTATTCGATGCTTTTTCAATCCTACTTGTTAAGGTGTTAACTTATTTGCCCCGGATTCTGTAAATCCTTACATAGTCATAGTATGTATATTGATAGAAAAAAGTATTGTGTTGACACAAAAATAGCTAGTTTCTGATGAATAATTGATTTGCTAGTATTGATGAAAATAAATATCTGTCGGAAGAAAGAATCTGTTGGAACGATTTTTTTTCCTGTTTCTTCCACTCAGGATGTGATAATAAAGCTTTGAAAACTAAACCGAAATCACCTTAAACTGGGTAACCAAGAAAATAACGTAATGGGTTATGGTTAGCAAATCATAAAATAAGCATTCAAATTTGCAATAATATTCTATAAATTTAAAAGTTCGATGAGATAATACATACCGGGGCCTCTTCTTCATCTGCCATTTTTTTTTTTTNTTAACCTGAAAAAATGGTTAGATCAATACCAATAAGAAAAAATACGATACAAAATATTTATACCACAGTAACTACTCATAATACAAACAGGATGTCACAGAATAACTATTTATAATTTTCAGAAATGATAGGGATCACTTATATATAAACATGTTTTATTAAAAAACTTGTGTCCAGAAATTTCTCGGTGTCAAGGTAAACTAGAAATCTTTAAAAACAGATCTCAATTACAACAGGAAAGCGTAGGTACTTAATAAATTGATGAAGAAGTTAAGGATAATTTTATTAGAAATATTACTGCATCAAATATTATAACAAATTTTCGAAGTTACGCCCGCCATTTTTGTTACACAAAATTGTAACGATCTGTGACTGCCGAATTCTTTGAAATAGCTGTGGACGTTCATGAATATCATTAAACGCTAAATTCGCCTTGCTTCGTAAATTGCTCCGTAGGCAATATGCATGCATGCTAATTCACTATTCCAATATTTGTAAAATTATGGATTTTTAATCAAATACTAATTTGTAACATACGTAAAATGACAACTGTGAAAAAGTTGCTTTTCAAAGGTTGCAATGATTCAACTAAAGTTATAGAATAGAGAAGTTGTTGCACTGGAGCGTTTTCTTTGGTTTGGTGTATTTAGTTTCAAATTGTCCACCACGCAGCAGTGCGATCTGTATGGGGGCTAATTTTCTACACAACTACATTGCAAACTCGTAAACTTTTATAACTTTTTTAACGTAATAATATTTTTTTTATTTACCATTTGCAGTAATTGTAATAAACACTCAATAATTATTATTAATAGAATAATTGATGGAAGAAATAGCCCCCTTACTGATTGGCCTGCACTCTAGGGGAGAAAAAAACGTGACTTTTTTTCAACCCAAGAATTCAAATGTCAAACAATAGCAGTGCAACATCTTGTCTATTCTATATAACTTTAGATTCAACGGCAGCGGATTTATTTCATTTTATCTTTATCTCGATACTGAATTATTCCCGGAAATTAGTGCATTAATGAAAAAGGTGTATTTAAGTATCCTTTATCATTACTGAAAATTAGGAATAGTTATCCTGTGACACCCTGTATAAAATGTAGGAATGTAAAATTCTCGTAAGGATAAAAATTAAATCAATACAGTTTAAACTTATAAAGAATGTAATGTTTTTTTTTTTTACCTTTTAAATCCTGAAAGTCTTTCTTGCCATGAGTTAAAATTATTGTTGAGTTTTCGTGATTAGATTGGTCATGATTGCTTGAAATTTCAACTTATTTTAATATAAATATTAAAATAAATTTGTGACGTTTAAAAAAAAAAAAAAAAGTGACAGAGTCACAGCTTATTGTTGAATAGAAATTTGAAGTAAAACAAAAACATCAGATATGAAAGCTATTAAAAAAGAAGATAGATAGTGGAAGAGTCCACACAGCTGTACTTTAACATCGCTAAAAAGAAGTTAGAAGTAATGATATTTTTCATCACCTTCAACTGATCTCTTCTTCACCTCCTTACACCTCTTTAAGTTCTTCAATACATCCTCGTTCTCTCTTTATCAAACTCAATTACACCTCCTTATCACCTCTTTAAGTTCTTCAATACATCCTAGTTCTCTCTTTATCAAACTCAATTACACCTCCTTATCACCTCTTTAAGTTCTTCAATACATCCTCGTTCTCTCTTTATCAAACTCAATTACACCTCCTTATCACCTCTTTAAGTTCTTCAATACATCCTCGTTCTCTCTTTATCAAACTCAATTACACCTCCTTATCACCTCTTTAAGTTCTTCAATACATCCTCGTTCTCTCTTTATCAAACTCAATTACACCTCCTTATCACCTCTTTAAGTTCTTCAATATATCCTAGTTCTCTCTTTATCAAACTCAATTACACCTCCTTATCACCTCTTTAAGTTCTTCGTTCTCTCTTTATCGAACAATTCTACGCTTCCTCATCACCTCTTTAAGTTCTTCTTTACTTCCTCGTACTCTCTTTATCGAACTCTTCTACATCTCAAGTTCTTCTTCGGCACTCTTTTACAAGAGGTAAAGTAAATAGTAATTTCTTCTTTATTTCCTCGTTCTCTCTTTATCAAATTCTTCTGCACCTTCTCATCGCCTCTTTAAGTTCCTCGTTGTCTTTTTATCACTCTTCTACACCACCTTATCACCTTTTTAAGTCCTTCGTTCTCTCTTCTACACTTCAATTCTCTCTTTATCTTAATGTGCTACATTAGCTCAACGCCTCTTTAAGTTCTTTATACTTCATCGTTTCATTTTCTCTCTTCATCAAACTCTACTGCACCACTTTATCACCTCTTTAAGTTCTTTTTACTTCATCGTTCTCTATTTATTGCATTCTTCTACAACCAAAGTTCTTCTTTTTTTCCTCGTTCTCTCTTTATCAAAATATTCTCATCCCTCTTTAAGTCCTTTTTACTTCCTCGATCCCTCTTTATCGGAATCATTTACACCTGACGTTCTTCCTTTGGCACTCTTGTTACCCACCTTTTTTTATTTTGAAATTAATATTGAAAGTGTAATAATCCTTTGTCCCAAGCTAATTTGACAAAATATCCCTTTGTCTTAATATCTATTAACTTTTTAACCGATCCTACTTTTCAATGTTTTATGGTTATCAATAAAGGTATACTTTCTTTCTGTTATGGTGGGAAACAAAGCAAAAGAGTACCTTCATCTTTATCAAACTCTTCGATCAGTGGCGTAGCTAGGACATTGGGGGCTCCCCGCAAGGACTTTTCGGGGGCCCTCCGC
>KZ652398.1:143611-174060 GCA_001010745.2 Gerris buenoi | reverse complement strand
TTTTTGTGAAAATCAATGAGTGATTTAAGTGATTGTGACGAATATGAGGAGAATAATACGCCTTCCGAAATAATTAATTCGGCACAAAATACAACTAACGAATTGATGTCATCTTTATCAAAAGAGAAATACGAACTTACATACAGGAAGTTTATGTTTTCTGTTTTTATTATTAAAATCTAACAATCGTAGATAAAGTACGGTACGCAACTCGTGCGAAAACGGCATTTTGCATTGCTCGTGTGGTTTTACTACCCTCGCTGTCGCTCGGGTGCAAACTCTACACTCGCATGCAAAATACTACTTTCCGCAATCGACGCGTAAACGTAATGTACTATTGCTTTCGAGTTTACCTCTACCATTTTGATCATTTTGAAGAATGATTTTTTTTATGACTAGAAAGGTTTGTAAATAGTAACACAACAATATTTTCACCACGATTTTATATTAAAATACAACAAATTAAAAAAAAAAAAATATAAATAAATAAGTAATGTATGGTAGTTGTAATGCATAATTTGAGTTGCAGTAATATTAGCCATAAGGAGTTAAAAAACAAAAATGTTATACCTGACCCATACCTTTACTGGGTTTACCTTGGGTTGACCTTTAACGCGTTTGTGTTTATTTTAATATAAAATTGTGGTGACAATATTTTTGTGCTACTTTTGAGAGGTTGGTAGCTCTCAAGTCATAATTATGAAGTGTCACCACCTAAGTTCAGTCAAAACAATTAATTATTTGAATGTCTTTTTTTTAAAGTATAATTCTATTTTTTAAGCCAATTATACTTAAAAGAAAGATTTTAAAGTTGTCCAACATCCAACAATGCAAATAATAATAATTCAAGATTTTATAGTTTTAAGGGTATTTAATAATGAGGTTTAATAGAAAATAAATGCTTTATCAAATACCGTTTCCTTGGCAATGTCAAGGGGAGAATTCTTCCACAAAATTTAACTGGAAGACAGGCTAATAGAATACTTCGGAAGAAATTCCAATTAAATGAAAAATAGAATAGGAGAACTCCAGCTAAAAGCTGAAATCCTACCCTCACACAAAAAATTCCTAAACCTAAAAGTTATTCATCAGGTACCAGAAAAAAATTGGTCCGAGACAAACTTTTTCTTATACGAATTCATAATTATATAGCCCAGTGTTTTCCATTTGTTAGTTTTCATATGTACATTTAAATATTATAGAACATTTTATCAAAATTTATCATAAAAATAGCTTCTTCTGACCTCCTGGTAATGTCCGAAGCCCAGGTTCGATTCCCAATCGAGCCTGGGCTCTCTCCGTCCGCGTTTTAACTAGACTTTTCTCGGGAAAACGGCTTATATATCGTTACAGTCTATAAGATTAGAGTTGGCACAATCGAAGGCGGGAAACAACAAACGTGGAGGTAGTTTTGGGGTTATAAAAAGGGAAAAACAGTGTTGCCATGTTATATTTTTTTTTGTGGTACAGGGGTAGAGTAGAGCATTTTTTTCTGAAGTTGCATTTAACATGGGGGACCAATAGAATCGTTTCCCTCAAAATTTTCCCGCCTTTTGATTGTGCCAACTCTAATCTTATAGACTGTAGATTCGCATTAGAAGTGAAACCTTAGTTCTAGAAACAGAATAAAAATATGGAATATGTGTGTGAAATAGCGCAATAAACCTTATTTATGTTATGCATATTATATAAATAATTATACGCAACACATATTTATTTCTCATGTTTGGCATGTTTTGTTGAAACGTGTTCTTTTTTTGTAAAAATAATATTATTATTTTATACTTTTAAGTCCTCGCACATTAAATCTTGCTCTCTATTCTAATCTCAATTAGCTGTCATTTGTCCGTCGTTATTGAATTTTTTTTAAATTAAATTTTCTTTTCGAATGTACCAACAAAATGTTGTCTTGTAAATTTATTGATTTGCCGGCTGAAACAGACGGTTTTGTGAAATGATAACTAACTATTATAATGCCATCCGGGACATGTCTCTCTGCCAAATTTCAGAGTGATCACTTATTTTAAAGTGGGTCAAAAAAGAAGAGGACTAAGAACTGGGTTTCAAATTGGTTGTGAAGTGGCGCCGCGAAAAAGTTGGTATGGAACCAATTTTTTTTGCAGTGCCGCTAAAGAAGCCATAAAAGAATCAAGTTGCACGAAGATCCTAACCCAACAGAGTAAAATATAGCCTTAACTCCTTAACTTAAGGCCGATTTACACGTACTAAGTTGTTAAGTGATTAACTAGTAGTAGTAGTAGTCTAGTACTTCCTACTAGAACGGGTAGGACGAACCACTTGTTCGAACCTTGCAATTAGGGCATCACTTAGGCCCTTTTTACGCCCCGTGGTGGAGAGTTCCAGTTACTTCACACATCATACATTTGTACATTGTACCGCCGAAGCGATTATGGCGTGGTCATTTGTAAGCTATATAAGCGTGCGTCAAAGCTATACGACGTGCTATACAAGCGTGGGGGAAGTCCCCATAAAGGGTGTCCCTCGCGCTGCACCGTCCCCGATTCATTGATGCAATTCGGAGTATCATGGCACGGGATCAAACCCACGACCTCGAGTTGCCTCGACTTAGTGATAGCTGAGCCAGCGCCTTAACACGCTCGGTTACCCTGGCTCCTAAGTTATGAACTAAATTTTAAGTGACTTAATTTTTAGTAAGCGTTTACAGTTTATGCATATTATTTAGTTAAGCTGTTTAGTTCACTAATAATGGACGCCGAATTATCGTGTTCAAGTTATAAATACTGTCTTAAAAATGATTTAAAATGAGATTTTGGACGAAATAAAATATGTATTTGTAAATAATATATCATTTTTGTCGAATAAAACATTTTTAAATAATACATAAACAAAGATCTGCAAATCTATAAGCGAGGTTCCGACAAACTTGTGCATTTAACTAAATTTCACATGCCCAGTGATTAGCCATTCCCACCTACTAAACAAAAAAATAGAAAAAATTCGATTCTACTTGTTTAGTTGCACGCTAAATTTTAACTTGCAACGTCTTACTAAATTCACTGTTTACATGCAATAAGTCACTTAATATTTAGTTAATCACTTAACAACTTAATGCGTGTAAATCGGCCTTTAGAGATTAGTAAAGTAAACAAAGGGTTGCCAACTGGAACCCTCACAGTATACCTTTTCCTGACCACAACGAAAAATTTACCTACACACTCTCACCGATACCGATAATGTCAAATTAAAGTAAGGTATAATTAATTTTAATGTAAAATAATACTAATTTATGTGGTTAAAAACGATGAAACATTAGCTTGAGCACCATGAGTAAATTTACAAAAATAGGTAGAAAGAATGAATTTTAATATTAACTAATATGTAATTATGCTTGATGGCGAATTTTCTTGATAATATGCAAATTAAAGTGGCTAAGAATAACTGATTGAAAATTGAAGGAACTGCAAAATTCCATTTCGGAAACTATAATGTGATTGAAACAAAATGTGAATAATCAATAACCGGGTCTCTCTCGATTTTAGAAGGGCAAGGGAAGGGAAGCCTTTTCCTTTTCACATCCGGGATATTAGACATTCCTTCATCTCATATTCTATCAGTAACGTATTAATATTAAAGTACAACGAGAAAAAAATTGTGAGCATTGCTTTCAAAAGTTAGGACCAAAGTAAATCCTAATCGAGTAACGTATAAGACCTAATTGTAAATCATGTTTTTATTGTAGTTTTAGTGACATTATATAATTTTTTAAATAAATATATAGCCTCTTGGTCCCTTTTACTTAGTATAGCGTATTAAATTAGGTTTTTACCTGAATGAACTTACCACCTTTTAACTCTAAAGAATGCGCTATTAATGATATCCCAAAGGAAAGGACGAATCAAGTGGTTTTTTTCTCCTTCCATTGCCGAAGAGATAAAGTGGAAAATACGTTTATCTTATATATAGATTGGTCTGTATAGAAGGAAATATGTGTTGATTGAATCTCACGGTCCAATTAATCTATATCCCCCGCTTTAACGAGAAAGGAGCTGTAATCCCAACTTTAAATTAGAATTTTACATATAGGTATACTGTCAAGTAGCTTGAAGGGTGTTTTAAAACTCAAGGGCTCCATTTAATTTGTTTAGACCCTATACCTCGTATCCTCATCATTTCCAGTTGTCAGTCTCTTCGTATCACTTCTATGGATTACTCTAGAAATGAAGAGATTATCACTTAACAACAAGAGACCATCTTTATTCAATAAGCTATGAGGCAGCTTAAATAAATAAGTAAATAATGGTTAAGAAAGGTGTCTTTCTGTTTCTAATGGACTCCTTTGGAAATATTCCTTTAAAAATTAAATTGATCAATACTAAGCGAATTTCGTTTAAATTGATGGGGTTTTTCAACGAAAACCTAAACGCATTTGATTGAGTATTATGATTCTTTTGGAGGCTCTCATCTTAAGGCCCTAATGGTACTAGGGACTCCACGATCATACATTCGTTAATGAAGTTAATAAACGATACAAAAAAAGCATTTTAATCTACGATTCCAATAGTTGATTCATATAAGATTTTCAAATCTATAGCAGCTAGGGATGATTGGCCACCTGGATTCTTTTAAGAATCAATCGGCTGATGTTTCATGATGCAATAGGGGCTCATTCAGATGATAGATTACCAATCATTCGCTTCGCACCTAACCTCGGTGCACGAATCGTATTAGCGAATCCTAGAGAGAATTGGGCATTAGGGTTCTCCAATATTTAAAATTAATATATGCCATCTATTTTAGCGTCAATTAAAAAAGTGCCTACTATTCCAGAGAGATTACTAGGATCAATTATTCATCATACAATGGATATAATCTATTGACAAAAATGTCTCAAAACTATCATTTATACGGTAAACTATGTATACACAATAGGCAAGAACATAATCTGGAATATATTAAGTTTTTCTAAATTCCGATCATTAGATCTTTTCTATGCATCCATGATACATGTTTCTTCTAACTCGTTTGTATTCTGCCGATTTCTTGTTTCAGAAAGATGAGAGGCAAACCAGTAGGAGGATTCTTCATTCTCAGACGACCCATATTGATGACAATGAGTCCTAACCTCATCAAGGATGTTCTTGTTGATAAGTTTGATTGTTTCCATGACAATCATATCACCATTAATAGAGATACTGAAGAGATTCTCAAGATGAATCCGTTCTTAGCAACCGGACCTAAGTAAGAAACACATAATTTAATGAAAAACTTGAGACATTGCTAGTAATTTGAGACCTATTTTGAAGTAATTTCGCTCAGAACCCTAATTAATAACTGTGTTTTTCAGCAGTTTTAACTATAAATTTTGCTTTTATTACACATAGTTGCTTTGAAATCTATAAGTTGCTTTTGGTCCAACCAACTCTTATTTGATTTAAGTAAACAACAATAAAACGGGACTTAAAAAATGTATATAATACTTACACTTGCCAAATATCTCTTTTCTTGTAAAGGTAGTTTTTTCTTATTTATTTTGCAGTTGGAAGCCGTTGAGGCAAGTATTAGAGGACTCACTGAAAGGCAGTAAACTTAAATCAATGGTACCGCTCATTGTTCCGTCATGTAAACATATGATCAAATTTATTTCCAGTCATATGGACTCACCTATAGACGTAGGTATTCTCTCATTATTAATTAATGTTAATATTAATACTAGTATATAATTATAACCATGTACTGCTAGGATAAAACAATAATTTGTTTTACAATATACCAGTTCTTCCAAAGTAACATCATCAATCATCAGATACAATAGGATCTAAAGATATCGCTATACGTCTTAGTCTTAATTACACTAATACCTTTATTGTGGAAGTAGCAACTGACAAACTTTCTCGTACTATAATAAAGTCACCGACGTTTTGCACCCAGTGTTAAGAGGGACTGTAGGGACCCATCTTTAGGGGACTGTAATATGTTGTTCTATGGAAATAACAAAGATGTATAGAGTGTTGGATCAAGGTTTAATATTTACATAATCTTAAGCCCCCCCCCCCCCATCGACGATCAAACATGTTGGCCCCACCTCTACCTGACTCCAACCCTATCGCAAACCCAACATGTTGTGTATGCACTATCCACGAGCATGTTGGTCCAACATCAATTGAGCATGGATTTTGAGTCGGCTGTAGACTCTGTATGCATGGTGGTGTTTAGTGTTTAAGTCAAATGAAAATCCCTTCAAGTTCTTGCCAGGAGTTACTAAAGGGGTTTCTTCGCTCATAAAACTTTATAAACAGAACCTTTTTTAAAAAATTATTTTAAACTAAAATATGTAAAAAAAATTGCAATTTTGGGTAGCAAGTTGAATATAATATTATATATGTCACATAATATTATGTACAACGTACAACTTACACATAATATTATGTACAACTATGTCACATATATTATATATATGTCCTTTAGTGTCTTAGGTATGCACTTATTTGGTTCTTTTAGGGGTAAAATGGGCGCCATTTTGGAAACGTGATATATATTTGTAATCAAAATTTTAATACCTTTAAAATGATACCCAACTTGAAAATCACAAAAAAATTTAAAATATTGCGATCAAATCACAAGATTTTGGCTTTTATAAACTTATCGTTAAAATCCGGAAACATTTCCTTCCCTTTTTGAATAAATACCGCGCACCCTTTTTTTCGAATATGCCTATTGCAATATCTTTTATCTTTAAATCCCACTACGGACGCGTCTCGATTTAGTTCTATAAATTCGGTCCAGAATTGTTTGTTGTCATTGACAGACATATTTTGGTATGAGAATCACTCACGCAACAAATAAAATACAGTTGCAAAAAACAACTAGATTGAAGAACTTATTGAAAGAAGCTTACCACTCCAAATGGAGATAGGCAGGTCACCGGGCTAGATTGGAGAATAAAAGAGCCAAAATCGTAACGGAATGGATGCCTAGAAGAAACAAAAGAATGAAAGGAAGACCCATGGATTTTAATTTATTTAAACAAATAAATTAATAAAAAAGGGGTGGGGGAAAGGTTGAAATGACCTTGAAGGTCATGGTCAAGGACGAAGTGTAGGCCATGGTCAAGGCCACTGTTGAAGGGGAAAATTTGTTTATTCCGCAATCCGCAATACAAATTAGAGTTTCCCATTGGAAATACAATTTTGACCTTGAAATGACCTTAAAGGTTTTGCTCAAGGACATGGTCAGGGTCATATTTTACGTAAAATTCCCTGCTCTTTTCAAATCCACAATAAAAAATGGGGGTTCCATTTAAAATAACAAAGTTGATCTTCAAATGACCCTGAAGGGCAAGGTTAAGGTCAAATCCAAGGTCATCATTGAATAGCTTAGGAAAAATCCGGAAACTTTTGTATTTAACTTTTTTCAAAAAAATACATTTCTGGCGAGTTATTCAGGGGTTTCCATACTTTTGTGCCACTCTGTATATCAAGTGAAAGGATGAGTTCGTTGGCCAGAATTTTTGGAGTTCTTTTAGGGTCAAATTTTGACAATGTAGGGTCAAAAATAGCATATAAACGTGTTTTTCCATTCATGTATATGTATAGCAAAAGTTTAAAATTACTGTACTAAATTTTTTTTCACCCATCCAAATTCTAAACCAAAATTTTCAAGCCATAATACACAGATTTCTTTGAAAATTCGCTCATTAAGTCATGGTGCATGACTGGTCTTTTTTTTCTCATTAAGTCATGGTGCATGACTGGTCTTTTTTTTTTCATTAAGTCATGGTGCATGACTGGTCTTTTTTTAATGCCTTAATAAACCCAACCACTCACCAGTCCAGCAAGGGGAAGAGGGGTTGAGATTGATTTAAAGGCGGTGGTGAATAGAGCTATAGCCCTTGGAGGGGGATGGGCACCCCTGCATAGGAGTTTTTATCTTACACACAGTTCTACAGTAGGATCTTGAGAGTTAATTCTGATATCTCAGGTTAAGAAACTTAGTAAGGGGAAAAATAAAGCCACTATGTGGTTATCCTGAGGGCAACACTCCTCAGACATGTTACTTTTTTTTGTATGTCTAATTAGCCTGACCTTCTAGATTTCATAATCTCGTGCTCTCATTAGCAACCCCATTTCTGTTGTTTTCCCCTCATTATTAGAATTAACTCTTTTCTTGATCCTACTATAGGTTGGATACTGTATTCGTTTGTTAATCATCTATCCCTTCCTTCCTGTTAGAAAACAAAAATAATACCAAAAAAATCTGTCCGATACAATGCATGTTTAACTTTCAGTGCATAATTTCTTGATCCAGCGTTTTGCATTTGTTTGTTGTTACGGGTTTTCCTGGTACATATCAAATTTTTGCTTTATCAATACCTCTCCTAGACCTTTGATCCATCTCATTTTTCTTTGGTCAATGCTAATCTAAAACAATAAATTCTATGTTGGTTAGGTGCAAGAACTCAGCGGCAGGTTCGCTACTGAAATTGTTGTCAGCTGCAGTTTTGGCAAAGAGACTAATTCGTTTTCATCAGACTGTCAATTCAGACCCATCACTAAGAAGCTTTTTAACTCTGGATTCAAGTCTAACCTGGCCTTACTCTTTGCTTTCTACGCTCCTTATCTAGGCAACTTTTTCAAATATAGGTATCATTTTTATATTACAAATTTGTTTCTCTTGGCTTTCTTAAAATTATTTAAGATTTTAATAAAATGGCTATATAAATAAATCACCAAGATTTAGGGAAAAATATTGGCTCTAAACTCTTTTAAAATAAAATCCTGTTGACCTAGGCTTTCATATTGAAGCTAGCTTCCATAATTATAGTTATTATAATTTAATCAAAATTAATCCTTTTTTAACATTTTCTATTAAAATATTATATCATTATTGTTCACAGGATTTTAGGTAGAAGATTGTCTAAATTTTTCACTAATATTGTCTCTGATGTTTGCAAGACTCGAGTTAAAAAGAACATTAAAAGGAATGATTTCTTACAGGAGCTCATCAACATTAACAAAGAATCGGAAGCATTTGGTGAAAGAGAAGGTAGTGAGCACAATACTTAAAAGTATACTTTTAAATAATGTAAAAAATATTTTACATGATGGTTTTGCTATCATGATGAAAATTAAATTTCACATTCAATTAGGCAAGAAAATTTTATAATTTTATATTTTTTTTTAGTAAACTGTCTAAATACTTATTAAGATTGTCTACCATGTTTCAACTCTTGATCTCAGCAAGCTTTAAGGTGTTAATTTAATCTGTGTATTTATTATCCTATGATGGAATCGATTTATTAAAATATGGCTTTATATTTATCCAGTCAGGAGGTAGTGGCACACATAAATATGCACAATGTTTGAATTGTTATTGGCTGAAAGACTAACGATTTAAAATTCTATAATATTCTTTAATATGCTTAAGATATTAATAATATTTATATTAAAATTTTAACTGATGTATTTTGTTCACAGTTTATAAATGTAATCAAATAGCTGCTCACTGTATAACGTTCCTGGTGAATGGATTCTATCCTACGGCTGTATCCATTGGTTTTTGTCTCTACGAACTCGCTCTTAACCAGGAGATTCAGACCAAAGTCAGGCAGGAGATACTCAGTGTTCATGGCAGCATTTCTCAATTCGACTACGAAGCACTTCAGAAACTTAAATACCTTGATATGGTTATAGCTGGTAAAAATCAAAAACTTAAATACCTTGATATGGTTATAGCTGGTAAAAATCAAAAACTTAAATTCCTTGATATGGTTATAGCAGGTAAAAATCAAAAACTTAAATACCTTGATATGGTTATAGCTGGTAAAAAGTCAAACAATAATAAAATTAAAGCTTATATACCACAAATTTACTAAGTAAATGAGTGCCTCTTTAATTAATGTACAACTAAACTATATTAATATAATTCTACCATATTAAATAATTTCAGAGACCCTTAGGTTGCATCCTCCAATACAGACAATGACCCGTCAATGTACAGAAGACACATCTCTCCAACATGATGGCATGGAGTACAAAGTATCTAAAGGTAAGTTGTATCAATATGTATTATACTTGTACTATCAATTAAAATAATTTAATGGACTCAATAATTAAAATTAATATCATTGAGATCAACAAGTGATTTTCACTCGTTGTAAGAGTGGCTGAAATTTGTCTTTTGTTATAAGTAGTTTTTTTTTTTGTAGGATCTAATTTTCAAAATCTATAAATCAGTAGGTTAAGAATACATTGCAGAGCTTATTTGAAAAAGGTTTTGAAAAATCAATAGTAATCTTTGGTGTTAATTGTAATATTTTAATGCCATCTTTATGACATATCTTACTTGATAATAAAATAATTATGAAGTTATTTACTTATCACAACTCATTCTATTGTAGAAACAAAGTTATTCTTAAAAAAAAAATATTTAAATATAAAGTAAAGGGTTAGCAATGTAAAGAAACTATATATTGGTTGCTGCCAATTAAACTTACAGGTACACCAGTAGCAGTTCCAGTGTATGCTCTTCACAGGGACCCAGAGCGCTTTCCTGATCCAGATGTTTTTAAACCTGAACGATTCGTAGATCCAACTATGGACAAAACCAACTACCTACCTTTCGGAGCTGGTCCTAGAATTTGTCCAGGTAATTCACTCTATATTTTCTTCTAAAGCCCTAAAGCTAATTTTACTAAGGCAAGAAATTAGTTAAAATTATTTATCATAAAACCTCTTCTGGCATGTAGACAACACCCTCAAATATGGCTTAGTATGTATCTGTTTAGTTTTGCTTGGCAAATTTTCAGTCTGATGCGATTTCTGCCTTGTCTTTTATTATGTCAAGCCCAGTCACTTCCATATCTGTACCTAAATCCTGCTCTTTTTTTTGGAACATATCAATAAATTTAATACTTATTCCCTTTCAAGACTATACATGTCTTTAAGATATGGTAGCATTCCTTTGCCATAAGACCTACTCATATCATTTAATTAATTTTCAAACTAAATAATAAGTTTATAATCAAATATTTATTTCATGTCTTAAATTCTTTACAGCTCGAGAACTATCAAAAATCATAATGAAGATGGCGGTAGTTTCTGTACTGACTCAATTTGTAGTTTCGACACGAGATGATCTACCTAAGATGCAAGTTGACCCATCCAAATCATACCACAGAACTGCTAAAGGTGGATTATGGCTTGATTTCAAAAACATTAACAATCCCACTGTATTCTACACTTAAGAAATAAAAATATATATTTCTTTATTTGCATTTTTTTTCTCTTTTATTTTAATCTTTCCCTTAATTCCTTTTCACCTTTCTGTATATATTTATTTTATTGAGAGAGAGAGAGAGAGAGGGTGAATCCAAAAATGTCTGCCAACTGCTAAGATGCAAATGTGTACCCCTAAATAAATAAAAAATAATAAATAAAATAATAAATAAATAAAATAATAAATAAATAAAATAATAAATAAATAAAATAATGTATTGATAGCAATATTAACTGTATTTCAAGGTTGCCTCGTGGCTACCAACATTAAAGACAGTAAAGCGGGGAGGGTGATTATAAGTGGAAATGGATAGATTAAATTAATTCTATACGAAATGATAATAATTTATTGCACTTTGTTAACTTTAGTGTGGTAAAGCCATTCATTAACCAATTTTTGAATTTTAAACCGCAGTTAGTACGGCACATGAGAATAAATGAGGCGTTTACCGGAAATATTGTGAAAGGGGGCTACACACATTCAGTTTATCTGTGCAGTTATCTGTCGTAAATAGTAAATAACTGCGTGAANAAATCTTGTTCTAATTTTTGATAGTTGTTAACACATGTCCCACATGTTCACCACCTTCACTTATAATACTTCTTGATGTTTAATGCAATGGGTACGATGAATCTTGGATCCATCATAAATCTCACTTTGTTTTTGTTTTTGCAGTAATGCAACAGAACTATTATTTTTTTAAATATTTACATACTGTTATATTGGCTGGACCTGGGCGGCACAATTAATCGAAAAGGGCCATGAGTTTGACAAGCTTCCTCTACTCCCATGAGAAAGACATACTAAGTTACTGCTAGCTTAATAAATATATAGGATTTCAAAAGTACGAAAAAACCTCAAAATATAAATTGAAGAATTTTTTGTTTATACAAATAGAGAAAATATTTACAATAAATTTATAAATTCAACTGCAGTTTATTATAAAAACTAACATATTAAATAAATTATAATCTAAGATTCATTTTAGTTTTGTTTTTTTTTGAAAATTAAATTTTAAAAAATTACATTAATAACATAATTAAAACAAAGCGTAATTTAATAAAAAAAAAAAAAGTGTTTATATGATTATTATTGAAGATAAAATAAATGAACTAAGCAAAAAATGCTTGTAATGATAAATAATAAATAGTCTGCCAAATAGTGTGGCACATGATCCAATCGCTTATACTTAAATGATGTTAAGCTGTTGCAACCTATAATTGTCTGAATTCTAAATAAATACAAAGATACAGTCCCTCCACGGAAAAGAATGCTTGTTTATTTAACAAAGCCACTTTCAGCTTTTATAAAGCCATCATCAGTGCTGATTTTGGAAGAACTAGAATTACATTATAAAAAATATGTCGTGGGTGAGTCAGAAGAAGGTCGGAGACTAACGTAAGACTCACAACAAATTTTTTTTATAAAAATCTAGAGCTTCTAAAATTGGCATTGATGATGGCTCTATAAAAGCTGAAAGCTGCTTTGATAAATAAATAATTATTCTATTTTGAGGAGAGACTGTCTCTTTGTATTTATTAAGGTAACTTCCATCAACGCTCTCATTTTTTTTTTTTTAAAGTATAATTGTCTAATTTATTGAATGTTCTTCTTTTTTTAAATCTGTCTAAATTGCTTTGATTTTTTACATGAATAAAAGTATCAATTTAGCAAACTTTAAAGAGTGCAGGTGGTTAAAATTGTCATAGGATTATCTAAGGGCTATTTTCAACAAACCACCCAAATTTAAAAAAAAAAAAATAAATAAATAGATTAGTACTTTTAAAGATGTAGGTTGTAGGAGTAAATAAATATATGTTTGTTGACATGTGAAAGAGAAAAAAATGGATGCAGATGGTTAAAACTTCTATGAGATCAACAATTTCATAAAAATTGGATGAGTAGTTTTTAGGATATGTTGGTTCACAAAGGTGGATTTCTGCCTTGGAATTTTTTTGACATAAAAAATCTTTGTTTTTCTGAACGACGATCTAATAGCTCCTGTTACCTTTTTTTTTAAAGAATTTTTTAATAAGTGAAGACCACTAGTACTCTAGCAATCGACTCCTGAGAATTTTATAAATATTTAGACTTACTTAAAACAAACCCCATCAAGATTTAAGCAGGGATAAGTCTCTTTCAAAACTCTTCCCATCCTGAAGATTGTGTTAGGCATAGGTATTGGAGTTCACATGTTGAGTTTGTGTTAGGCGAGTATGCAGTAGAGTGCGGCGATGTAAGGTAGGATAGTGGAATGGAGGTAGAATAGTGGGCTTGTAAACATTGTTGATTTATTAACATATTAGAAATATAAAATTTGAAATTTGGACAAAAAAATATGATAACAACACTTAGAAGAAGAGTTACATACACTCCTCTGATTTGTTATATTTTATATTTTGTCAGCAGTTAAATACCTCCATTACAGTTTGCGCTTTATGTGTTGTGACTATTGACAGTGCGGGAAAACCCGGAAAATTAGGGTGGGGAGCCAATGAGATGTTAGGATTTTGAATTCTAGTAGGTCACGCCAACTAGGCAAACAAAAATGTCACTGGCCTCACCCCTCAAACAGTCCTAGTGGCTTTATTTTTTTTCCTCATTTAGGTTGGCCAATCTGAGTGTCAAAGGTCACAACTCGTAACACGCATACTATAGGGTTTAGACAACCCCAGTCATAAGAATAGATAAGATACATTTTTGTTTATGTTAGCAGAATAAAGATTAACAAAGTTTTACTGCGTAAATAGAATTACTTAGAATAAACATTTTGTAAAAACCAGTGTAAAGTGATCATAGAAAGGAAATTACTTTATGCATCTCTTCAAGTGAAATTTCCTTAGTATCACATTTTATCAACTCCTCATCCTCATCTGATTTAGAGAATATAAAGAAGATTTACTTTTAGAATTAAATTCTGATACTCTTGGTACAATAAATATAATCAGATAATTTTTACTTTCTCATACAAAGAGAAAGTATTGTGTTGGCGCGAAAATTCGATTTTTGAGATGTTGATAGATTTACACGTTTTGAGATCCCCTGAGTAAAAAAAGTGGTTTTTAAAAAATGTCTGTCTGTGCAGACACCTGGAGCCTAAACTACCGGGTCGATTTTGACGAAATTTGGCATTCATGTTCAGAAAAATCATACCCCGAGGCGTAATCGAGAAATGAATTTGAGCTCTAAATTTGGGGACGCTACCCCGAAAAAACGTGAAAAAAAATTATTTCTTGAAAACGGTTCTGACGATTTTTATTAAAAAAATTCTAAAGTGTAGACCATTTAAATACGGATCCAACGATATAAGCTGTTTTCCTGGGAAAAATCTAGTTCTTGAGAAAATAGCTTAAAACGCGGACAGAGAGAGCTCGGGTTGGATTCCCCGCCCAGGAGAAGTTATTTTTATGATACATTTTGATGAAATGTTCAATAATAATTAAATTTACATACAAAAACTAATAAATTGGAAACTCTGGGCTAAGTAGTTATGACTCGTATATGAGAAAGTTTGTCCGAGTTGTCTTGGACCGATTTTTTAAATATTGTGGAGTCTCGATAGTCTGAGCTCCAATAATCCGAGTTTCCAATAATTCGAGTCAAAAGAGAGTTCATGGAAAGAAGGAGGTGGAGTGGCTTACCTGAATTAAAGACTGAGAATTCCAAATTTATATTTTTCCGTAATAATCCGAGTTTATTGGTAATCCGAGTTAGTGTCAGTCCCATTCAACACGGATTATCAAGACTCTACTGCACTCCAGTTTCTCTTTAATCGGATCACAAGCATATCTAGAAGTTAATGACCTCATTAAACAAAAAATAATGCCACAAATCTCTACACCTAATCTTTAGGACTTATTCTATACGTTCAAAATAAAATTTCAATACTTAAATAAGGAATAGTAGTGATAACTCTTAATTAAGTAATCATTTATGATATTTACACCATTACGTCTTGATGTTAAACAACTAATGCAAGTTCCATGGTAGATTTTATTAGTGCTAGAATATCTATTGGATTATCAACAGGATATGAACCTGATTCCTGCAGCGATAGTCGCAATCATGGAAAGGATAGAATTTGGACAAAAGAATATTGAATAAGTCCTAATTGTGTTGTTCTTATCTGCACCTATAGCTTCAAGCATGGATTCTACAATCCTATCATCTCCTTTTTCATGCCATTTCTAGTTTATTATTCATTGCATTCAATACTACTTACTAATCTTAGAGTAATCATTGGTCTTAAATTTAGAAGTCCCTTCTTTTCTACATAAAAAAATAAGATAAGAGATGATCACTTATAACAGGTTTAACATAATAAAAATTGTAAGAACTTCTTTAGAACAACATAATAAAATCATCAATTATTCAATTATTTTTTTCCCAAAATAGACATCACAAGTAACACTATCATTACAACAGTAAAAAAAAAAAAAGAATTCATACAGTTATTAATTCACAGCCATTAATTACAAAATTATATCCTTCGTTTAATAATATGTATATTTAAAAGATTACAAAATAATTTGAATTAGTTAAGTTCGTTTATAGATTTCGAAATAATTACATTTTAAAAATTTATTAGGCTACAATTCCTTATTTGATTATTATTTACAATTATCCAATAATTTAAATTTTTAATTTTTAACGGTGTTCAAAACAACAGGTTTGATTAAAGAAGTATATCAAATTTTAACTTTTTATATACTTAAAAAAACATTTTATTATAATAAATTATAACTCACTTAATTCCTATTTGCTCCTAGTTGGGGCTTAGGCTTTATAACAAATTCGGTTATTTATATAATATTTGCACATAAAATTTAAATAAATATGTTTGTCGTTTTTAATAATTTATATATGTTTGTATTTATTATTTTAGGATGCATTTAGTTAAAACCAAATTTAAGTACTCATTACTCAATTAAAAAAAATAAAATAAAAAAATACTGTTCAGATCTATGCACTTTTGTTATAGTTAACACATTGATGGCGGACTATGTTCTGGGATCGTGGTGCTAATTAAATTAAACTTCATTATTTAAAGTTTTTAATCAAAATCTTAGGAAACGTTTTCGAGAAATAATTTGTTTCACCGTTTTGTCCAGACTTTTTTGGGGGTTGGGCCCATAAATTTGGAACTAAAATTTATTACTCGATTTTGCCTCAGGTCATGATCTTTCTGAACATGTAAGATATCGGCCTAGTAGTTTAGGCTCCACACTTATGCACAGACTACAGACTTACATTGCTGCAAGCAACTACCGAGTTGCAAACACATGTTTTTTTGTTTTGTTTTTTTAAATAATGGTTTGTTTGCCCACTCACAGTGGGCGGCTCATTGTTCATTTAGGTAACACATCAAAGGTTGTGATGTTTTATCACTATGTGCTGGTTTAATCTCCATACCTATCTCTGTCTACTAGGTCATAATAATAAAATAATACTAATTTTAATGGTTTTAACAATATTCTTATTTGCAATTAAATTTCAAATTCTTAAGATGCAATTAAAACTCTATTAGACAAATGTAATAAATTCAATTAAAAGACAAAAAATCATATGAAAATATCAGGAACCGTATTCATTTAGTTAAGAACTAGTGAGTGAATATTCAATTAAAATCAATGTTGTAACAATTTAGATATGAATAATGTTATTAATACCATAAAATCATAGAAAGTTCATCGAATTTTATAAGCAAAATCTCAGATAGATTATGTTATATTCACAATTATATTAATTTATAACTAATTTTACAGTTTAATACATACAATAATATATTTTACACATATGTACATTCATAAAATTCCATTATATTATGGTTAAAAATATATTAAAATAGAATTCAATATTCAAATAGATTATAAAACAAAATTTTATACAACAGTTTGTTTGTACATTTTAATAATTTTTAAATGTTTTAAAGCTGCCTTTTTTATTGTTTAGATGTAATTTATACAAATAATTGAACCAAATTTAAACGATAACTAAATTAAATTATTGTTAATTATATAGTTAATCTATCAAAAAAGGGTTTATATAAATATATTCTCAAAAGAAAAACAGAAAATCTCTGCAAAAAAAATTTCTATTGCCACATAAACTTTGGTTTTGGTTTATTTAAAATATCCGTGAAGATTTATTGTTGTTTAAAATCAAGTATTTTATTGGTTGACAAGGCTCAATATGTCAGAAGTGCCCAGCTGAATTTTGCCTTAAGTGGGACCATTAAGTAAAAATACGTTAAATAATTTTTTGATAGAGAGGGGTTTTAGTTGTCCTCTAAAATGTTTTTTACAGCCCAAAGTTCAGTTGCTTTTTAAGACTCAACATCCTTCCCTAGAGTGGCACCACTCTGAAGCAACCTCAAAGGAAGGAAGGGGTAGAGGAAACAATGCTATAGAAACTGGGTCTCAAAAAGTGGTTTATTATGCTCCTCCCATATACTAGCTCTCCAAGCGGCAGTTTGGTGAAACAGTATCTATATCTCAATAAAAACTCGAAATTGATCTAATATCAGCTGTTAAGGATTTCATAAATATGTACATACATGTTTGTTGTTAACCTTATTAATTATCTAAAGGCAGTAACGTCGATAATAAACGTATAACAGTTCCTAAATAACCAATAGCAATCTTTGAGAGGTGTATCAAATAAATGCTACTGATAAGGATGTGTTGACAACCGTCTGTGGAGACAGAAAGACAAGGAATAGACCAATAAGACAAGGACCAGTGACCACTTAGTTGGACCAGTGATCACTTTAGTTCGGATTGAGCTCGCTTGGAAGCGCTAGTATATGGGGGGGGGGGGAGCATAATGAACCACTTTTGAAATCGTATTGCTCCCTCTACCCCTTCCTTCCTCTGAGGAAGCACTTATACTTGGTACTTACTTCTCCTTGGTAAATGTTTTGAATAAAACTAACATTAATTAATATTTCTTCGGTTAATTTAATGGCCCTGGGTAGTTCTCTTGTAACTTGGCTCATTCCAAAAGAGAACTTATAGTGCTTTTTACTTAATTAATAGGTTAGCATCCATGATAAACTAAGATTGTGGCTATAAGGAAATATATTACTTTCATAAACATTATTGCAGTGCAGCTATATCTTCTATTTTCAAATGATTATACCTCCTTTTTCTTTATATTGGCACATCGTTCATTGTAGTGCTCTGGCATTCATAACATCCTTTAGTCTCTCCAATCAACTTGGACTCGTCATCTCTAGGAGTGTGTACCATCTCAGGTCATCCTGTAACTCTTAGCTGCCTCTCCTCCTAACTCCATCAGGTTCTATCCATGGTTTCCTCTATCTAGACTACTATGACTCAGAGCATCCAGCTAATGCATCTATTTTGCGTTTATCATTCTAACCCGATCTGGCTGCAAGAATAAGATAATTCGATTTGGCCATGCCTTTTCACTATTTTTCCTTTAGGTTTGGCATCTATTAATTGCTAGTATTTTATTTTCATCTATTGATTCATCATACACACAATTTGACTGCTCTCTCCCACAGCAATTAAAGAGTCTACCTTTACCCATATAATGCTTAGGGGCTCTTTTAGAATTTAGACAAGATGTACAAGCTTTCTTAGTTTTTGGCAATGATGATACACTGTTAAAGCACTTTCCACCTTTTATAAGAATTCCTCCATATACCAATTAAATAAAGAATAAAACCAAATTAACAAATCTAACCCTCATTCAATATTTTTTTTTATATTTTTCCATACACTGATACAATGGCAGTAGTATAAATATTTTAAATAAGCACTAATATATAAAATAAATAGTGTACAATAAAAATTCCAACAAAAGGTCAAATAAAATTATAGGTGTAACATTAAATTAATATAATAAGGAAATATAAAAAAGTAGAGAGAAAAAATTGAATTAACAGAAAGGAAAATAAAGGGAGTACAAATAAATAAAATTAATTAAAATAAAACCTGATAGAATAAATTAACTGATAGATAATTAACATTTATGAAAGAAGAAAAAGAAAAACAAGGAGATAGATAAATTTAAAAAATGTCATACAATTGTTAAAATAAAATGAATTATCGGTAAAAGGTAAAGAAAAAAGACGTGGAGTTAGATGAGAGGCAAAAAACAGACGATCATTACTAGTTGCCTGTAATTTTATTTTAACTTTTTTGGAATTTGTATTTTATAGTGTGTCTTTTTACATATAGTGGAACCTCGATTATCCGAACCTCTATTATTTGAACTTGCCACCTTGTTGAGGTTGAAATAGACAAGAATACATGATTTTTTCAAACCTAATGAGAAAAATGGGATATAATGTGTTGTTTTACACAAGTATGTATGTATATAATTTTTATTTTAAAAATATATCTACTTATAAAATAACAGTGTATACTTAATTGTTTTTTTGTTTTTTTTTAAATCAACCTCGATTATCTGAGCTTTTCCATTATCCAACCCACCTCTGATCCCAATTAGTTTGGATAATCAAGGTTCTACTGTATTAGGACTTATGTAACCCTATTTAAAATATTTATACTACTGTCAATGTATGCACTGATGATGGCCGAGAGGCTGAAAACTAGTTTTGGAAATTAAATGCTCATTTTGTGGAGAGGCTTTTGTTTTTTTTTATTTTTCTATTAACATCCACTCCACTTGCACTCGAAAGCCAGGTTTACACGGGTAGAGTAACCAGGAGAGTAGAGTAGCGATTAGAGTAACTCTACCCGTAGAAACCTGAAAAAACGCTCAGTAGAGTAGAGTGGCGAGTAGAGTAGCTAGTAAAATTGGTAGAGTGGAAAGTAGAGTGCACTCTACTCGCTACTCTACTCTCCTGTTTACTCTACCCATGTAAACCCGGCTTAATTCTTCAGAGTATTTAAAATTTTAAACTGTAACTTTGGCTTAAAAAAATAATTAAGATGACTCTTTGAATAAGTATTTGAATTTCGTGGAGAGGCTTTCATTTTTATTATTCTATTTTCTTTCAGTACAGAAAGTTTGAAGTTACTTAATTAATTAAATCATAAAATTTTGGTCGAAAAACAATTTCTTAACACTGAGAGCTTAATTGTATGCTACAATAAAATGGGCAAATACAAAAAATATGTACAAGATTTATAAGTATTCAATATAATACAATCATAATAACACGGATGTAATATTTAAAACATAAAATATTACACTAACACCAAATAATTTAAAAATTATTTCTTTTATATTAGTTTGATTACAAAGATAACTTTACATGCTAAAACAAACTACATTTTAATTATCACAATTGCACTGCAGAAGGAATGATTATTATTAAAAAATCATTACACTTTTGCTGCTTGAAAAATCGGCCAATTTAACAAAAACTGTCTTTTTATTAATGGTAACTTTCTCATTGACAAGGGCATACTTTGTCCAGTGATTTCTATTTGGTATTTATTTCGCGTTTTGGAGATTACATTTAATTGTTATTGGATATTTTATTAAAATATACAATAAAAATAATTCCTCCCTAGTGGGTAATTGAACCCGTCCTCTCGCCCTTTGCAATTTTTTTTATCAATATGTTGTTTTCTGGTATGATTTTTCTGTGTAAATATGACTAAAGTAAAGATTACTGATATAACACAGACTAAAGACTACTGATATAACATACTGCAGACTTAAAAAAACAGAATATATAATGAATTTTTTTAAACTAAGACTTAAAAAAACAGAATATATAATGAATTTTTTTAAACTAAATTTTTGGGCTGAGAGGACATTAAAATGTGAAAATCCATTAACATTTAAAAATCAAACATTTAGTCATCACAATACTTTCTTTCTACACATATGAGAAAGTATAAAACAACAGAGAAGTTAAATCTGGCCATTTTTATGCATAGCTTTAAATGAGCAAAATACTTAAATAAATTCTTGAAATTTGAATTATAAATAATTACTTAATTCAAATTTTACTAAAAAGGACATAATCACACAAGTTAATTACAGTAAAATAAATTGATATATTATTTATTCACAATGAATTGTAACTTTTCATACGTCGATGTATAATTAATTAAATAATTTTCATATAAAAGAATTAATTAGGGAGATTGCATGAGTGTTTGATATTATTTGTAAGTTGTCTATTAGGATTAAATTTAAGTTAGCAACCGTTAAAGTATAATTATATGAGAAATTTAGTGAGATACGGTTTAAAGAAAATAATTTTTCTTTAAAATTAAAAAAAAATTTCTTTAAACCGTATCTCACTAAATTTCTCATATAGTAGTCTATTAGGTTTTTTGGTTTTTGAGAACTTTAATATTTTTATTTTTAAACTGTTAAACCAGAGTAAGTTGTCTAGTAGGTTTGATTGAATGACATATCCTTACCCCTGCCTCGATAAAAATATTAAGATTTCTAAGATAAGTTTCATTAAGCAGAGTGCATAGTTATCAAACAAAAATTACCCACTTTAAAGAAAACATCTTCATTGAAACTGTTTCATGTCAGATGTGTTGTGGAAACACCCCATATCTCTTTTCCTTCCTATTCTAGGTATTTGTAACATTGGATTATTGGGAGCTCAGCTCAATCAAGAAGCTTAAATCACCAATGTGAGACTAACACACTGACACTGGTTTAATCTTACGATGGGTAAGACAATTTACCTCAAATTTTCAACCTATAAGATTTGGCTTCAAGCAGTTTCTACTTAATACATTAGTTAAGTGTTTCATTTGATCATTTTCAATTGCTAAAATTAGGCAACAAGCTTTTAAGAGTTAGCCGCACTCAGGAAAAAATACTGCTTTAGAAGGTTTTCAAGTTTAATTATTATCCTAGAGATCTCGCAGTTCTGTCTAAATTTAGTATCAAACAATTGATTAATACTTTTTTTTTCTTTATGTTTTAACATAAAACATTATTATATTCTTAGAAACTCTTGCTTTTTTTTAAAAAAAGTTCTGCAGTTTTCTGTAAGAAAAATTATATTACCACTTAAGAATGGGACTTATATCAGAACATAATATGATAATTTAACTGAATCATACCTTTAATAAAAATACAATTTTCATATTATTTACACATACTTTTAGGTTTTACTTGTCTTATGATTATATTTAAGTTCATTTTATATACTATTTACACTGAGGGATGCAATTATAATGTTTTAAGAAATCTATCTTGAAAACAGACTCCTTTAAAGAAATGATAAGATAATTTTGTGTATTCTTAAATTGAAATTACACTGAAATATTAAAAAGCTATTATGTTTAATGTTTATTCCACAATTGTTCAGGATCCACCTTGAGATAGGATTATAGCTGATGTTAATGAACTCGAGTGCCTTGCTACGTACTTTGATGATGTCATTGTACGATGGTTTTCTGGTTGCGGAGTTGTTAGACGATTGGTTGCTGTGTTCGAGGTAAGATAGTTGTAGGACACTCACAGCTGAGTGTCCGGTGTACGCTATCTTGTTACCCGTACAGAGTAGGATGCGAGTGGTGATCTGACCAAACCACCCTGTAAAGGAAGGCATCGTCTTCTAAAACTCCGGCACTCGAGTAGCCGTTGCTAAACACGCTCATCCTTTTCTAGCATAACCACCTCTGCAAAACAAATAAAGGAAAGCGATGAATAAAAATTAGCTATAGAAACAAATCATTCAAAGAGGGACTATATAAATACTATGTAGAAAATAGCAGATTAGACAAAGCAATTAAATCCACAGGGGATTGATAGGAAGCTCACACTCTAAGTACCAAGTCAGTTGGTACAATTTAGGAATAGCCAAATGGTTACCACACCCATCTGAAGTCCTTATACTGGCATACCTGGTATTACTCCCTGAGAGGTGAGGCATTTATCACACAAGTAGACGTGTAAAGGTCAATCTCTGCCCTGTAATTACCTTTTTTGTAATTATTACACATAATTTGTTTGCTGTACAATAGTAATTATAATGCAGGTATTAAAACAGCCTAGACAAACGTAAATGATATTAGTATGACCTAAGTCTTCTGTTGAAAAGAACTAAATGGTTTTTAAAATATAAAATTTAAAAAAATGTTAAATTTTCATCAAATGAGCAATAATTTTCTAAGTAAGATTTACCGGAGCGGCAAGCCCTTCCAACATAGACAGTAGAGTCATTAGCAGAGACTTCAGAATTATTTGGTCCAGCAGTACCATCCAGGCGACGAGTTCCACTGCATTCCTCCCCAAAGCAGCACCATCTGTAAAACAAGATAAATTAGTATTTTCCATTGATAGGTAGTCCTACCAGTAAGTGCTTAAAATCAAGAAGTGTAAGTGTGCAAAAATTAATCAGGAAAAATATTTTACAACAATTTTTCAGAACAATTCTGTTAACCCAAACTGTTCTCTCTATTTACCTCTTTGATTTATTATTCTTACTCAGGCTAAGCCACATATTGTGACTGACTGCCCAACAAAATCTAAGAACTGAGAATTGAATCATAACAATTGGAAATAATTTAATAATGAAAGTAATGGCAAAATTTCTCTGAAGTATGCTAGAAATTTTGATTTATGCCTATCCTTTTCAAATTGTTCAAATATTATGCTCCAGCATCCTTATGTCAAAACTCTCGAAGTAGCAGCTCATATCCTAATGTCTTTATCCCATTGCCTCAATAATCTGCTGAAGGTCGTATTTCAAAAAGGGAAGTTTCCCCCAGTGAGTAGTGAGTCTCAACATCCCCACCAAAAATTGGAACGCACTGCATGACATCTCACAAGACATTCAACTGGTATCAACACACTTCATTATATTTTGGTTCTCTTATTAGTGTATTGAAACAAAATTTGATATACTCACTTTGGGCAGTTGAAGAGAGATAAGAAAGCCTGTCTAAACTTCCTGTTCATAAAACAATAAGTGATGGGATTGCAGCATGAGCTAATGTAGGCCAAGAGTTGAACGAGTGAGACTCCTGTGCTTCCGACGTATCTGTAAACAACTTCAGGACTGAACAGGTACCAAGTGTTGAGTACGTGAAGCGGTGCCCAGCAGACGAAGAACTCTGCCACTACTACAAACAGCATTCTTATCACCTACAATATAAACAAAAAATTAATAAACAGATATACGTTCTAAGATATACAGGCACCTCAATTAGGCTAGGTGCACACTGGGGGTAAAACAGTCTGCAGACTGTCTGCCCTGGTGCAATAGATTGTCGGCAGAGACAAAAATGTCGCCTTTCAACAACCTTTTGCACTGGGAGACAGCCTCCGCAGACAGTCTGCAGACTGTTTGCCACCAGTGTGCGTCTAAGCCTTTATATTGATTATAATAATAATTTTTGAAAAAATGCTGCTCCAATATTAGATTATAGAGGTAAAGCCAAAATCACAATTACGAAGCAGAAGAAATATAAAGTGCATTCCCATTGGAAATAAACTTTTTTTATTGAACAAATTTGAAGATCATTGCATGTTCCAATAATTAGAGCTATTATCCCTGCCATATATTAATAAATATAACTTATTTTAAGTCAGAATCAATACAGTATTGGACCATTACGAGACAAGGATTATTAGAGTTCAGCAATAAACAATTCTCATCTATCTGAGGATCGAATCATCAGTTTCAGGTGATTACCATTTTTACTTTCTCACTTAACTCTATTTAATTTGAAAATGGAGAAGAAATAGCAACATGCCGACACATTTAACTCGTCAAAAGAAGTATGCCAAATAAATCGAAATGACTAACTCACCAGAAGAAGTATGCCAAATAAATCGAAATGACTAACTCATCAGAAGAAGTATGCCAAATAAATCAAAATTACTAACAAAAGTATGAATTTTATAATCACTTTGTTGAATGTTCGAGGTAGTTCGAAAGACTGTGAAATGTGAAATTATGTGAACAAATAAGAGAGGGAAATATATCTATGATTAAACTCCAGGTTCTATTGAAGAAAAAGAGTTCATAAGGGCCCGTGGTCAAAAACAACGACTTATACATTGCTGGCACTTGTCTGTCCGTATGTGATGCACATCTCCGGAAGTAACCAACACAAAAATTTGAAACTTTGCATTCATGTAATCTGTGATAACCCTAACACAGGAAAGTTCTAGGGAATTCCTCCCTCTTGCACTTGGGTTTTGCTTTTTTTTAATGGAAATGCATTATATTGGGTGTTAAATAAAAGAAGAGGATTCCCTGAGTACAAAAATTTATTTGGTTTCATTTTATGAAACCATAATTTCTCAATAATTTTTCATACGACGCATATTTTGTGAGAAAATATGTTTTCCCCCTAAAAAATCTTAAAAATTGATCATCTTAAAAATGGATTGGGCTAGACACTCCGGAGTAGGGAGTAGTTTGAGTTTGGACAATCAAAGTGCAATTAAAGACGTTTGTTTCACGTAATTATAATGAATGGTTCAATAGTTATAGCTGAAATAAAACTTTTAAATTACCGCCATCTTGATTCGGCTGGGCCGATTATACTGGTTGACGAATTAGTCTAATTTGTTTAATTGCGTATACGGACGTTTTGTGTGTGCTGAAATCTCATGCTAGGCCAATTTATTTTGATTTGGAAATTTATCAGTTTAAACGCAACATAAACACTGTTTATTTGTTTGGCGAAAGCTTTGAACTCCACCATTTCCTCTCGTATAATTCCTCTCGGGATAGAATAGTCACAAAGGATTCAAAATAATGTGGTTTACCCATTCAAATGTTATTCGAACATTCTCTAAAAGTAGTTATTTATTACGTCCAATTATCTTTTCATTCAGTAGCTGCAAATTTCTCAATGACATTGTGTCGTATTTTCTCACATCCTCTCTTTTAATATAGGTAGCTTTTGGAAACAGAGGATAAAGTGAAAATTGATCAAAGAAGCAGAAGCGAATATTATTTAGCCACCTTAATATTAACGCAAATGTCAGTTACCAGATAAAAGGAAAGCAACAAGTGCTGAATTCTGTTAGCAACTCCACTGAGTTATACACACCTAGTTCAACATTTTATCGCTAGATTGAACATGGATTAAGAATTTAATATACATGATTTTGTAAATATTTATTATTTATTAATTGTAACTTCGATAATCATTGCTATTTCTGTTATGTAATTTAGTGATGTATCAATTCAAGGGTTGTTTAAAGAACTTGTTAATCTTATCATTTTAGAGGTAGGATTAACATTTAACTTTCATATGAAAATTAAATGTTGAAAATACTATTTTATTTACAGCTCAAAAGTGAAATTAATTTTTTTTATTTCCTCAAGTTCAAACTTTGGTTTCTTACTCTGAAGATCACTGGAACTTATCGGTTAAACACCATCATCAGGAGAACAAGTGTCATTAATAAATAAAATTGAAGAAGATAAAGCATTTATACTGACACCGTAAATCAAAGGAAGAGCCAATGAGAACTCGTTGTTTTGAAATTTACAAGGTCATATTATGTCAAAATCTCGAGCACTAATTAGTTCTCCCTTGATTTTTATCACACTGACAGAGTAAATGCCAATTGAGCTGAGCTAAGCTCTTATACTAGGAAGGTATAAATCTGAAATGGTCCAAATTAGTACACCGGGGTGAGGGGTACAAAAGTTTTCTCATGAATGGCTGAGCCGATCCGCACAAATTTCGGCACGGCCATAGTGACCAACCACAGGAAGGTATAAATCTGAAATGGTCCAAATTGGAACACAGGGGTACGGGGTACAAAAGTTAAAATAGTATATGCCCTTCACTTCAAGATGCATGTCGATGGAAAGCTCCTTAAGAGTACAGTTATTGTTGTTACGTTAACTTTTGTCATATTTTTATTTATGAGGGGTCATTCTATTGGTAAAATAGAAAAACCGGAAAAAAATGGAAAAAAAATAAAGAGATGAGATTAAAATGCACGCTCAGCTCAATATTGCAAGCATTTCACACCTAGTTTTAATATTAGTAGAGACCATATTTTCAAATAGGAAATTTAGTAGAAGATTATAGAGTTATCGAATTATACGAGAGGCGATAATTATTTGGTATGCACTTCCGTTATGTTCTCTTTTTATTTCATTTGGTTGATTGAATGAGTTGATTCCAGAACTGAACATGTTAAGTCAGACTTATGTGTCAATCTTGTTAAATATTTATAAATGTTTAGTATTTCTTTATTGTTTCTTTGTTATTTTTGTTCTTATAGAAATCAATTTTCTCCACTCCAAATTATTTTGGCCTAGTCTGTCTCCTCTGCATTCTTCCGCTGAATTTCCCTTCTTTAAAGTCAATTTAATTTGACACAAGTCACGCGTGTTCGTCAACGGAACAAGGTTCTCAATTCCTACGCCTCATTTTCTATACATATTATATTCTACTTGTTTCTTCTTCAACTTTATTCCTCCTTTTAGAATCAATACTCTCAAAGAGTTAAATGTAATTCCCTTAAAGTTTTATATGCTATATCAGCTGATAATGGGTGAGACAAAACCAGTCCAGCCCTCTTAAAATCGCAGTAAGCATTTTTTTTTAAAAAATTAAATTCAAACTTTTAAAACAATCTAAGATCAACAAAAATCATCTAATTTTATTGTTGATTCTCTTCCATTTTGAATAACTTAAATAATTGCTGATGATGCTTAGGTTCATTGTGTAAAAAGGCATCAAGTACACACTTTCTTTAATTTAGTGTAATAGTTTGCTATTTGCACCATGACTAGATAAGATAACCATTATCACAATTAAGAAAGTTAAAATGTATAAAATGCATACCTTGCAACTCAAATCATAAAATTATTATTAAAGAAGAGTAGACACATATTATAAGTGATCCTTTGCTGGGAATCGAAACAATATCCCTAAATTTACATAGCAACCAAGCTGCAGCGGAAGAATGATAACTGCTTACTAACTTGTTTCCCTGAAGAAGTTCGCAATTAGCTTGGCAATAGCTAGTGAGAGCAAATAGTGGCATTAGCAGGGTGTCTATGTCTATACCCGTCTTAATATTAGAATTTACTGACAGCGTGGGAAAATCGAAAAAATGGGGAGGGGAGCCAATAAGAGCTCGAGATTTTGATGACTAGGAGGCAGGGCCAACTAGGCAAACACAAATTTCACAGGTAGAAGAGCCTAGCCTAAAGGACAACCGCTTAGTGGAACCACTTTCCCCCTCATATAGGTTGGCTATCTGAGATACCATGCCACTGGTGTCTGCCTCTTGTGATCGTGTAGTGTGTAGAGGCACTAGTGCCGCCACAAGGGACAAGGGCCCATCATTAGATCTTTAGAGAGGAGGAGGAGGTACTTGAATTGTATGTATATCTAAGTTTCCTTGCTTCGATTACCGACGTTGGGGTACATTTTTCTGTTTCTTAATTACTAATAATTTATCATTACTACTTATAACATCTAAGGAGAAGAATGCCTTCAATAATGTATAATTGTAAAGTTGATTTAAGAAATGGCCATCTTCACTAATATAAAATCAGATTGTAATAACTCTTAATACATCTAAGTTTGATAAGTAATGAATATACCTTTTTCTTTGCTTCTATGCTTTTGTCCATGTAGTTAGATCTGATTGCTTGCCTGGTGAAGACATACTTAGGCATGACGCAATTTGAAGTATTCTCTGAAGTAACGGCAGTGTCTTGAGTCAAATCAGGAGATTCAGCTCCTTGGGGTGCCTCTACTAATGGAAGAGAAACCTCTCCCTGAACTCCAGTTGTTGGTCGGGAAGGCTTAGTTCGTTCTCCTGAACGCTGCAATCCGTCACACTGCATTTAAGAACAAAAAGAGCATTTTATTAATAAAGAGAAAGTTTGCATCATAATAATTTATAAGTTTACTTACCCACCACTTTACATAATTTTATTAAGACATAATAGAAAAAAAAATGGAATATTAAATACAAAACAATGTTAAGGAGAGATAAAGAAAAATAACATAGTCTGCCAACTTCTGTGGCACATAGCTTCGTCGCGACCTATTATTAGGTGAATAGTCACATGGTTGGCGGAGTAAAAAATAATGTGATCAATCTATGAATTGAAAGTGTTCTTGTTTTGGACCAGTTTTCCTTCCCAGAGGAATTAATATGGAGAACTAACGGAGGGCTAATTATAACATACCATTCAAATTGTATTAGTTTAATACAATTGTATGGTAATTCGCCAAAATGTTCAGCGACAGAGAGACACAAGAACAAACATGTTTAAGATGCTTGAAACGGATAAATGTCCAGGAATGTTTGGATTCAGATCCATAAACAAAATTCCAATAAATAAAATAACAGTAATAGTTCCAAAAAAAATCGTACTTCAGAATGATCACAATGCTTTTGACACCTTCGGAAAGCTTTTTACGAAGGAGAAGCTTTTTAAGAAGGAATTTTACGCATGATCTTCACAGCAATGAATAGTATCACTGATCTCCGGACACATAATTGGGAACCAGATCTTTTCTCAAAAACTAATAAACGATGGTTGGAGCTTGTTGCATTAACAATTTACATCTACATAGAATATGCGAATAAGGAAAATAAGCATAGGGTAATAGAAGAATTTTATCTATAACTTTTTATTACATTCGATTTATTATTTTTGCAGTCTTAAAAAGCAAGGCTAGCTTATAACTATCACATTTGTAGGTGTATCAGGATTGCATAAAAAANNAGGCCACCCAACTTCAAAATTTCAAATTGGAACGTATATTTTTGATAGCATATTTGGATTCTACGGTGAAAAATAATAAACTTTTACTTGAAACTATTTTTTCTATCACCAATATTTTTCCCCCTACAGGGGGGCAAAGATAGCAAAATACCCCTTCCGAAATAGTAAAAAATAACACTTAAATCGTTATAAAAACTAAACGGTGAGAAATAAAGTAATGGAACTTGGGTGATTTGTACCATGTAAAGGGAAGTATGTATTCAACCACTCGCGAACTAGGGGCAGCCACCATTTTGCCCCCAGGCGCTGCAATCTACCATTTTTATGCCTTTGCCCACCTATAGGGGGCTAAATATTGGAGATGGAAAAAAAGTTTGAAGTAAAATATTCTTATTTTTTGCCGTAGAATCTAAATCTGCTATCAAAAATATACACTTCACGTCGAAATTTTGAAGTGAGGTGGCCTGGGGGCAAATTGGATGGTTGCCCCTGGTGGACGATAGCATGAAAACAAACTTCCCTTTGCATGGTAGAGATCCCC
>KZ652398.1:127599-142924 GCA_001010745.2 Gerris buenoi | reverse complement strand
TTTATTTATTATAGCTACGTCAAATAATGGGCTGGTGAATCTAATAACCCCCAAAAAAGAAATACGAATACAAGTTTTTTTTTTTTTTTACTGTTCCTGTGCTTTTTGATTCATCAGTCTCATAAAGGAGTTAATAGGGTTCTAGAAACCACAAAAACCACGGAAAGTCAAACAATTCTCGTTATCTAAACTTTGAACCCAAACAAAAAAAAAGGATAGAATGGAAAATAAAGTAGCAAAGTAAAATTTGCTTTCATAGTTTCGAACAACTCATAGTATAAACTTGATATATCAAGTCCTAAATTTATAGAAATTGGAAACCCCAAGCATAAACGGGAGATTATCAGTTCTAGTACCTACTAGTATTCATTGGGTCTAGAGTAAGTTCTAAATTAACCATCTAGATGGAAAGATAATGAACAAAAAACCTTTTACAAATCTGTAACTTCAGTGGGAGAAATATCAAATGACATCCAAATATAACCGAAAGCTATTCTGACATTTTTATCTGGGTCACCCAGACAATGAAAAGATAAAGGAAAAAATTAGAATAAGGGGGAAAAAAAGAAAAATGAAATGAAAAAATCGAGAGTGGGATCTTTTATACAATTTCATGCTTAATATTTTTTGACAAATAGTATTTTATCTTATTCTCCGTCCTTTCTCTGTTCTCCAAAATAATAATGTCAAATCTCTTAAAGAAAGCTGTTCTTTATTAAAAGGTAAAATGGATTTGTAAAACTGTTGCATCCAATTAAAAACTTGACTATGAACTTTCAAAGATATTTATCTATAATTCAGGTAGTTAGGAAAATGGAAAGAAATAAACTAAATCAAGTGGGTAAAATAATGTAATGCGCTCAATTAATACATACTAATACAGGTAACAATTTGATTTTAAGACTTTCATTTGGCAGTAAGTGTTATTGAGGGACATCATGAGTAAATGCAAGTCATTATAAAATTCAATACAAAAATCAATATAAAAGTCAATACAATTCGGTGCCACGAAAATAAAATCAGTTATTGACTCAGGCAATAATTCTGGTCGTAATTGGAACAAAATGTGTAAGTTGGCAAACATTGAAAAATAAAACTGACTCAGTAGTTTCTGACTTCCTAAAAGGGGCAAATAGCTTTTTGGGAATAATAATCCTTAATTTGTAACTAAGTGTGTAACGAAGTGCGTAATACTAGTAGAATGATACTAGGATTAATTAAGATAATTTAAGCTTATGGGCATTTATAAGTTAAGGGTTTATCTATTTATTTCAAGATATCAAATCAATGGAATGATTTTTCAATAAAAATTGAAAAAAAGTAAAATACACTGCCAATTATTGTGGCACATATAGCTTCCTCGCATCCTATCATGTACTTTATTGTTATATTAACATTAACGTTATATTACTTTATTGTTATATTGTTCATTGTTTAAAAACTATTTTTAAACTGTTTTTAGCGATTTTTAAAACGTCATATTAAGGGGTGTCGCTGTTTGTTTTACTAAAAAAAAAAAAAAAAAATGTATTTGAAAAAAATGTCTCATTTCCCGACCTAAACTTCAAATTTTAAATTTAACGTTTACGCGAGCGTTGCGCGTGAACGCTTGAACGGATAACGTTGTCCAACGAACTCGTCCTGGGCATCGGTAAAATGAACATGTCAACCAAATTTCATCAAAATCGGTCGACATTTACTCAAGTTATCGTCGCACATTTCATAATTCGCGGACACACAGACCGACAGACAGAAACGGAACCAAAAATGTTCCCTGATGTCTGAAACGGATTTCTGTCTTAGAATTTTTAAAATCGGAGACATAAAACTTTTTCGTTCTCAAAAGTGAACAAAACAATGCATCCGTTACCTTCGGTAAGCTTGGAAGCAATAGTTAATACTTGCTTAAAATTGCAAAGCCGTACATTGCACGAGGAAATTGTTAGATCGCTTTATTGTTGGATTTGTTATCCCATTTAAATAATATAAAATATACATTGCACTTTAAGCCAATTAATTTTCTAAAATAAAAGAGATAATGTTATAAAAAGGCTATTCTTGAAAAGATTTTACCCCAGAGAAAGTCCACTTTAATCTAAGAGAAGCCTTTAAGACTAGCATAACTTTTCCTGATTATAATCTTTGTTGCCAATTAAACAACAACCCTTTATGTTATGAAAACACAACTTAAAAATAATTCAATAAAGCAGTTCCTTCTGAAAATTAAGCTTCAACATGTTTAATTCGTCAGGAAACAAAAGACTTCAATAATTAAGCACCCTTGTTTGAAGAGCACTTGCTTCTCTTCTTCCTCGTTTTTAGTTTCCCAAAAACTGGAGCCTCGCTGTAACAACTTGATATCCTTAAGTTAGTTAGCACCGGTAAACAAAACCTTTTGTTAAAACAGAATAACCCTAGAGTTAATTGTTCGTTTACTAAACATCTTTTAACATTCTTCACTGAACAACATTTGTTTTCCGGAAAATTTGAACGAGAATGTTACCGATTTCAATTAGAATTGAAACTTTATATCAAATTGGATGTTTCAACAGGGATTTAAATGGGAGCAAAGATATGAATAGTTATTTATAAGAAAGAATATTATTATCCTCAAACAATTTAAACATAGAATATACAACGATTCAAAATTCAAGCAAACTTTTGATTGGGCCAAAATGTTATTGGGTACAATCAGATTAGATTATTACTGTTTGATTAGAATTCGAACAGTTTCAATTAGCCTAAAAGGAATTTGTCTAAAGGATTCCTTATTAAAATTAAAAACATACGATGCATGCGTGCAAAATGAAAAAACGCATTCCAACCCGGGACTGCGTGTGTCGATCTCTCCTCCAAACTGTTAGAATAACGGATAACGGTCAAAACGATCATCAGCCAAAACCAAGTATGGTTTGTATGACCGACATGCGCAGTAACGTCAATAGAGATCTAAGGAGTCAGAAATATGTTCATATCTGAAAATGATTTTTATTTTTTTTTTATTTTTTTATTTTTTTTTTTTTATTTATTATAGCAGTTCAAAGTAAGCTCCAGTTAATAAAAACGTATCATAAATGATTCCCGATCGACGTAAAAAATAGTACAAATTACAATAATTAAATAGCTAGATTTAGATTTAGTAAAGCTGGCTAAATATCACCAATTTCTAACTAATGATAATTCAACCAATAGTTTGTATAGGATGATCAAAACAATCCATATGCATCAGACATGGAAACTTAGTCTCTTGCAACATGAATGTTTGCTAAGCTATTTTCCTTATTTATACAAAAAGGTTTGTTTTGGTTATTCTGTTTGAAAACCCTATGATTTTTCAAAAAAAAAAAAATATAAACAACTTGGAGGTGTATTGTGATTCGTGGAACCTACGAGTCAATTAGGAAAAAACATGAATTATAATTTTTAGAACAGGTGGCAAAGTTAGTAACTAATCCTGGACATTTAAAGGAAATAAAATAGATATTGTGAATTCTAATAAGTCTTTAGGTAATTGTAATTAAAACTGTTGATTAGGGATCAAAAAAATATGGAGTAAATATATATAGGTAACTATACCCCCTAATGTGAAGCTACGTGAGTTCGAATGTGCTCAAATTTAGGGTATGGGAATAAGTATTAGATATAGGACAGAAGTAAAAATTTATTTTTAAAAATTTATTTGTATCAAATTATACACCGAGTCCATGATTTGTTCAAATACACTCTCTCACTTCTTATAAATTATATTAGGCTAGTTTTGGAAATGGAAGAAGGGAGACTGCCTTACACACTTGCTTATGAAGATATAAGAGCTAACACTGGTTGGTTTAAGGACTAGGAAAGAGTTCGGTGAAGAAATGGGTATAGAGCTAAGCAAAAAATAGAAATTGCTGTGGAAAAGAGATGTTCCAGGATTTAGAGCTGTGGAAGAGAACGGAGGTTGGAGAAACAAGAGGAAGCAATCAGGCACTCTTCTTTCTATCCACTTTACTCTGACTTACCTCCAATACCAGTGGACTGGTTCTTACCACCTACCACCAGATACTTCAACCACTAAAGTAAGAATCATGTTTAACCTGAGATATGGGTTGCTACCACTAAACTACAAGCCACGGACTAATGGAAAAGCAAGTGCAAAATGTGAGTAATGTCATGATTGAGGATGAAACCATTTACCACCGCGCAGCCCTTTATCCTTATTAAAGGAAATTCGATCGAAGTATTTAGATTTTTTTTTCGTCTTTATTCGAACTCCAGGAGCTTTTGTGATGCTGGTAGAATACAAGTTATTCAGCAAAATGTGAAATCAATGTTAAAATTTAGATTTTTTTTTTTCTCCCTCTCATAGTTGACGCTATCACTTTTGTTTATAGTTTTGCTCCCAGGAGGCAGCAGTCTCCAGACACATCCACTGTTTTATTTAATTACTTTTGTTTTTGCACTAGATTTTGCAAGTGTCGATCCTCCTCGAGCTGGAATCCTAGTATTCCCTTGGAGTCTTCTCTGAGTTATTGTCAAGGTCACCTCATCTCATCTTATGTCTGACATGTTCCGCTAACCTTGTTTTCATTTACACTATTTAAATACATATTTTTTAATCCAAATTTACTGTGTACACTCAAGTTATTCAAGATTACAGTCCACTCCTTTTACCGCCCTCACACTCATAGAGTAAGTTGTAAGAGATAGTCTCTCTCCCGACGGCGAACGCCAGGTAGTATTATAATTTGTATTACATAAATAAAATACAATATATTTTCCTTCTTTTAATAATTCAGACACCAACTTACTTTTAAGAAATCAAAGAAAAGTATTTTAGTACAAGAATACTTTGTGTAGGGAATTATTTTCTGTTAAAATTGAATATTACCTTAAGAAGCCACATCTTAATGGAGCCCAGAGTGGTAGAAGCGGACTTAGCACTGGTTGGTGTTTTGACTAGTCTATGTGTCGCTTCTCCATTACCATTGGTAACGTGGTTGTCGATAACCACCTCCGTCATCGTAGGCATGCTCACTGAGCGATCTGTAACAAACAAAATCAGGGTGTTATTATAAACAATTCAGATTAAAAAAAATATATATATCACTGAAATAATGATACAGTTGAAAGAAAGATTTAGAAGAGGTGCGAGACATCCACTAAGAAGATTGGGATTATTACTGTAACTTGGAAAAACAAATTTCAAGTGTCTTAAGGTTAAGTTGAAGTAGTTAAGTGAAGCGTATTTCTATCAAAAGAAATCCCAATGTAATAATGGGTTATTGTATGTAATAATTATCCAAAAGAAATTAATGTAATAATTATTATGTAATAATTATTAATGTAATAATTATCCAAAAGAAAATAATGTCCAAACCAAGCATTAGACAAATGCAAAAGTTTTATGCAAAAGTTGGGGTAATAACGTGAAGTCTTTCTATCCAAAGCAAGCATTAAACAAATTTAAATTAATAATGCAATAGTGAAGTACCATAAGGTATTGTTCCTTGGCTGTAAATCTTTAATAGAAAAGAAAATAATGTGCGGATTTAAGACAAACATTTTAGGTAATAGCAGAAACAAATATTTTTATTATATATTTGCTACAATAAGAGATTAAGCTATATGAAGCAAAAAACAAACAGTTTCAATGGTCCGTCTATTTGCAAAAATGTAGAGAATAAAATATCATAGAGAAACCCCAAGTAAGAGACAGATTTTCGTCCTCCTTTTACTTGGGTAATTTAAAATATCTGAGGTTTATTGTTTATTGTTGTTAGCAATTGTATCTAATTTTATTCAATATACATATATCCATATTTTATGCGATAGACTATATCGCTATTGGTTGTGAGAGGAAAAACCTTCATGCATATGACAAAAAGTTGCTGTTCATGCAAAGCAATAGAGAGAATAAGAGTTCTTCAGATCATTCAAAAGCTTACCAATCATAAAAAGATTTCATCAAGTAAGTTAATAGCGAATTTTGATTTTGTTGATTTTAGAGCCGTCTTCGATAAATAACTGCGGGTAATTATTCCGGAGATCAGAAATTCATGAAAGCATAAAAAGTCTAATTTGGAATATCTACATCTTGATCGCATAAATTATTCATGTTTAAACAATGCAATTATGAGAATGGTTAGATTTGTCAAAGATCGGTTTTTCTAAACTTTTTAATTCTTTGGGGTATGCCAGAAAACCTACTTGGAGCAACCAACCATTTTGTTTGCCAAATTAAGGAACCAAAATCGAAATCGAAATTAGTTAAATATTTCAGTGATAGCTGCTGGAAAAAAAAGTTTTTTTTATTCCAGCTTTTCTATTTTTTAAAAATTAAAAAAAAAAAAAACAGAAAGAAAACTGAGTTATCTAAAGAACTTGTTTTTCTACCTCCGAAACTACCAAAAAACATAGATTGGTTTAGAGCAATGCATTGCTTGCTTCCTCTATAAATAATAATTCCACAACTCCAGTGCACCGTACTGTATAAATATGAGCGGATTGAGTCCACAGCCAAATAAAGCAATTTGTCATAACCAGACAACCGAAAAATTTTGAAAAATATTAGGTCACAATTCTTAACATGTTTATAGGGCTTTTCATTTTTCATTTTTTTTTCTATTTTTTTTTTTTTAAGAAATAATAAAATAAATCAATGATTAAAATGATTTTGTTTTTCTTTTTAAATGAGAACATATATAATATATTGTTTGTGTGTATAGTAACAGATTTGACAGTACCGTGTAGATTGACACTACTTGGTCACAAAAAGAGCTTAAAAAATAAAACTGGAGTCCATTGTTAATGACTAGTGATAGGGAACAGCGATAATCATAGTTATAAATCAGTTAAGTGCTTTTAGTTTGGTTTGTATTACAATTATTATCGTTTAGCAGAATAAATAATTGTTTTCTGAGTTTTACGAGGTATATGCAGTCTATAAGATTTGAGTTGGCACAATCGAAGGCGGGAAACAACAAATGTGGAGGTAGTTCTGGGGTTATAAAAAGGGTAAATCGGTGTTGCCATGTTATATTTTTTTTGTGGAACAGGGGTAGAGTAGACATTTTTTTCTGAAGTTGCATTCAACATGGGGGACCAATAAAATCGTTTCCCTCAAAATTTTCCGGCCTTTTGATTGTGCTAACTCTAATCTTATAGAATGTAATGTATAATAATACCTATCTACTATATAACGAAAATAACTTATATTGACTAATCATAACTAACTTACTAACCTCGTGGCACAAAAAGCTATATAAACCTTACAATTAACATTGGCGACCAGAGACAAAAATAACATAAACTCCGGAACATGAAGTAGATTATCGAAATAAAAGATTCCACCTTGATCGAATTCATTAAAAAATAATCACTATAAATATTGTGATCAAAATAGCGAGGAAAATAATATAATTCTCTGTATTTTATACCCGGTGTCAAATATATTTTAATTTTAAGTCCGATAAAATAAATCGACACAGAGGAGCCCAGGTGTACCAGCTGTTATAAATTACTATTTCTTATAGTTACCACTCTTTTAGCAATTAAAAAGTCAGCCTTCTATCCAATGAAGTGGGTACTGAATAATGTCAAATAAAAGTTGTATATTAACCACAGTTAAATTGTTAAAATAGATGATTGTACAATTTATAAGGTTTCATTAGATTTTTTGAAGTGAAACTTCTTTGGTGGCGGTAGAGTGATTTTTTTCATATAGTGACATCGTGTAACGAAGTTTGCGATTCGAGACTAGTCCAAGTGTAACATTTTTACAGATTAATTGTAATATATCTATTTAAAGACCAGCGAATCAAAAGAAACATTAATTTTTATTGGAATAAATGTGGTTGCCTAAGCGTAGCAATTTTTTTTTCAATTAAATTTCCCAAAACCATTTCTTAATCCTGAAATATTAAATTCCTCACAAAAATTATAGAGAGCAATGCATTCTAAAACTTAAATTTCACTTCTAATGCGTGAGAGCCTCACACATATTTTTTTTTATACTTCAACAACACTGATTTTTATGTTTGAGTCCCACACTCATATTGATTTTGCATACATTCACGTGAAAAAAAAAAATGTAAGCCCGATAACCGAGTTTTTCTCGTCGCCAAGTTTTTCAGAAGCGGAGTCGATCACGAAAACCTGAGGAGGTGAAGTCGTTAGATTCATAATCGATTGGAAAGAATTACATTAAGCCTTAATTATACAAGGCGAGTTTTCTCGATACTCACTGGCGAGTTTACGCAAGCATTTTGTAAACTCGCCCACTTAAATTATTACTAGACAATAGACATTGAAAATATTTATTTACTGATAAATGATAACACAAAACAAGCGCCGGAGTAAGTAAATATGACGAGTTTACACGATGTGTGTAATTACTCCAGCAGGGCTAATAGCAACTAGCTTACTTGCTCGGTAATATACTCTGTAAGGAGTAGCTGCAGTAAACTCTCCTCCGTGTGATTGAGACTTAAAAGATAGTTTGATAAGAAGTCGACCAAAAACTTTTTAATTATTTAAAAACAACAATAGTTTAAAAAAAAAAAAAAAAAAACAATAAAACAAATTAGTAAAATTAAATAAAATTTAAGAAATATATTTTTTTATCAGAAATGTACATCAAAACTCGTCAGTCTAATAAAGTAGTATGAAACATCTGTTTTAGTTTATTATTTGAAGGTTAAGACCTCCAGGTGTTATGGAAGGTTATAAAACTAAAAACTACAGGTTATAAATAGAGTTTCCTTTTATCTAAATTTGACAAACCAACACCTGGTGCCAAAAGTTTTAAATTGAACTCTTTAAAGAATTCTTTACGAATAAATCCCATTGTTTAACCTGAGGTTTTAGACAAATCAGGCGAACAAAAAACGTAGCACACTTACGATCTTATTGATCGCCTCTACACTGTTTAGACTTAAGGCCGGTCCAGACGTTACGTTTTGTTTACGCAGTCTTAATGCTGTGCAAAACGTAGCGTCTGGACCGGTCTTAGACGAAGCATTCACCTTAGGATTGCTCCAACCAAGCAGTGTACCGTCCGCGGGATCGTCATGGGCATGATGCATCAATGGATAAGCCTTTTCAACTTCCAACCCGACTAGAGAAAGTGTTTCTTACCGTCATCCAAACTGTTCCAACCCGTGCAGGGATCCGTTTGCGAACCGTTTACTGTACGGTCCAAACGTTCCTCTGACAATACCAAGTACACAAATTTGTATGATTTGCGCAGTTATGTCAACGTGAAGGTTCCGTTACTGTTAGGTTTCCTTGAACGTTTTTTACACAGTGCGAATTATAGCTCTAAACCTTATCCAACCGTTAGTGCATGTGTATAATACCTGTCCTAAACGATTTCCGAAGATCCGCGGGACGTTACAAAAGACGGTACAAAAGGGGGGTTGGAACAAACCTATAGAATCGCCAGTGGCAAAAAATATAAACATAACCTATTTAGTTGAAACCTTCCACTGCATTAAAAAGAATACGAGCTGTTTACACAGTTGAATTTGATCTCACCATAGAGGCATCCAATCAAACTGCTTACAAATTTGAACTAATTCAACTTCTTTTCCATCAGCAATTGCAATGAGCAATTTCCTTGAATTGTTTATTTACATGTTTCAATTTCATTGATTCAGTTATGTTTCAAATTAATTGAGTCAGTCATGTTTCAATTTAATTGATCTAGTCGTGGTTCAATCATATAAGCAATGAAAAAATAATAAAGATGAGTCTCGAACCTTTAACGTCCTCAGTTTCTAACTTTTAAATGGCTGGGTCGATTATGCTGGTAAAAAAACAACGGATTTTTTTTAAATTGTCCGTAGTTAATGATTTTCCTATTTGTGTGAATACAGAAATTGTGTATACAGAAAGCACATACTTGGTAACTTATTACATATATTGCTTGAAGCGGTAGTGAAAATGAATTGAAATAGAAATTATGAACGTTTTAATATATCTGGAAATGATGTGAAACCTGCAAATGATCAGAAAGAACAACAAAGAACATGTAAATAGATCAAAGAGGCATGGAGAAGAATATGCTGAGATTCACCCGGAGAAGAAAAGAAACAATATTAAAAAAATAATATCAAAATATAAATGAAATTGAGTGGAACTATTGCTAAGAAGGAACAACCGCAAGACAGTTTGATTTAACCCTTTAATAGTGTATTCAGTAGCCCAAATGAATTATAATATAAGAAATATAGAATAATACATTTGATGTCATCTTGTAATCTTAACTGTTTTCCTACATCGTATCATAATATGTATATTTTTTACTCAATACTTAATTTAACAAAAGATAAATGTATTTGAGTGCATTCTAGTATAAAAAATACAAAAAACAAAATATATTGTATGCATCGGAACAATATATTATAATATGCATTACATAATAATATATTGTATTTAGGTATACAGAGCATTAGGTATCATTTTATAGTGTATGCGGCAGTATAATATCTATATATTACCTATATGCGGTTTATACTTTATATTATATTTTATCTAATGGCTAGTTTAAATAGCTACTACGATACTTTTAAACAATATTTTTTATTGTGATTATGATACATTATACAACCTGGTTTTCAAATGTAAACATGCTCAAAAACATATATTTAAAATAAATGTAGCGGAATCACGGAGATGTATTGTATACATGCATGCATACATGTATGACTAATATATTATAACAATAATAGTTTTCTTTATAAAATTCACTTCCCTTTTGCAGTTTTTAATTGTTTAGCAGTTACCAAGCTAGTGGTGTGCAGTGAAAGATGAAGAAAAAAAAAAATACATTTATTCTTTATAAAAAATTAAAAATATTCCCCCTAAAACATTTTTTTAAGGTTTTTTTTTTAACAAGTCACATAATTTGCGGGAACAAAATTTTACCTCCCCCACAATCTTAGAAACAAAAGACCCACTAATTAGGCTTATTCATTACCTCTATTTGGGTAGGAAAATAACTTTTTCACTCCGGTTTTAGTGGTTAGTTTCAGGTCTAAGCAAAGAGGATATTTGTATATCATCATTCTTTCAAGCTCCATCCATAATCATCTGATTCATCATCGACCATGAAAACCTATCCGTTATTATTAAAATACATAAAATTAATACAAATTGTTTAGTAATCAATTTAAACGAGTAATGCTCAAGTTAGTGATGCAATTTAAAACATAGGTTTATATCAACAGGTAGGTAATGTTTGAGGTTTAAATTTCCATAATACTGCAGGTTTATATTTCCATAATGTAATACTGTTTTTAGCAGTAAACAATAAAATACTTATGTACGTAAAGCACAAGTATGATTACAAACACATCACCATGATTATATTATTGCTGATTTTATTATTTTGTTTAAAACAAAAGCAAAGCTAGTTGAGAGAAATCATTATGCCCAGAGCAATGTTGGTTGTTAAGAACGTCCATTAATCACGAAAAAGTCATGAAGAAAACATTTTTCATGTAATTTCGGTTGGCCTATCCACATAATAAAATTAAATGGAAACTATTATGATTTATCTTGTAATCAATCAAGTGCTTATAAGAATGACCGCATTAAGAAATAAAGCAGAAATTACAGAAATAAAGATAATTTATAAACATATTCTAAAATTTGGTTGTGAATTACCTTTCTCCTAACAAATATAGGTATAGGATAAATAAATCTACTGTCAGGTAGTTTATATTTTAGGGAAAAGTGTTAAATGATTAGTCCAGAAATTTTATAAGAAGAGTGGTGACTGTGACTACATTACTTCTAGGTTTAATTCCTGCAAATGCATGACTATTGCCAAAAATTAATGTCCTTCTTAATTCTTACTGAGATATCATATTATTTAGGAATGTAGCAGGCAAGCCAAGGTAGATTGATTAAAAAACACTTCTGCAGACTTGGACAGGACTTTTAAACCTATCAACACTTAAGAAAATGCTTGGTACGATGGGTTGGGCACTTAAGAATGAGAAGTGAGGGGCTATACCCTCGAAAATCCTTGAAGTGAGGGATAATTGTTTAATATATTTATAGATGTAATATTATAATTGTAATTATATTTCACCAAAATATCGTTTTGAAAAAAAAAATATAAATCTTAATCCCTACATTTTACTAATTCCTTTTTAAAATGAAATAGCTCATTCTTCATTCTGGCGTGCTCTAAGAATGATAATACAAATGGTCATAGCAATGATAACCTTAGTAAATAATAATAGTCACAATAAGTTACAAAACTTGTATTATAGTAATATTAAGATATTATCCGAATGTAAACAAAATGCATGTAAGCCCTTTTTGTTATGATGAACCCACTAACTCCATAAACTTTTATTACTTCTAATCTGTTTATTTATAAATTTATCAAAACAATTACACTTACATGAAATTACACAGCATATTGAGTTCATTTCAGAAACGGAATTTTCGAAGTTTGGCGTATACTATATATGTATAGTTGGCGAATACTGGCGTAAAAATTGATCGATTTTAACAAAATTCGGCAAATAGGTTCATGTTAGCATTTGAGACAGCTATAAAGTTTTTGGAAATGTTTATACTTAATACTTCAAGATGGCTAATTAGGTGGACGACCAAAAAAGAGTGTTTAATCAGCATGACACGTTATTGCTTTTAAAGATTAAAGATCTTGAAGAATAGGAAACTAGAACAATATTTGCATTTTTTACCGGCATCGTGAAAACAATTATGACCGAAATCAGGGTGTTAAAACAAAAGTTTATGCTTATATAGCATGTTTAAGTGCTATATAAGCATTATTTTAAAGCTCTTTCAGGTAGATTGACAATAAGTAACTTATTTTCCCAAAATGTTTCTGGTAGCCATATTAAAAACAAATATGGTTAAAATGAGAGTGTTAAAAGAAAAGTTTATGCTTGTATAGCATGTTTTAATGGTATATAATAATAATTTCAAAGCTCTTTCAGATAGATTTAGATTGACAATACGTAAGTTTTTCCCAAAAATATTTCTGGTAGCCATATTGAAAACAAATATGGCTAGAAATGTAATATTGAAAACAAATATGGCTGGTAGTGCATCCTTAAGATTAAGAATGCATAGGAATGTAATTAAAGCATTTCTGGGTTGTCACAGAGACTGAATTATTATTATCTATTTATCCAGCGTTAAATCCTGAAATCGGCGTTCACCTTCGTATACTGCATTCTAGATTACTTACCCTTTATTCTTTCAGTACATATCAACCAATAACTTCTTTGAATTCAATATATAAGGATCAATTACTAGAAATATCGAATGTATGGAAAAAGTCGGAGTAATAGAGGCTGTTTTTTTATCCCACACTCATGAGTTCTGAACCTACGATATAATAACCAGGTGACCTTCACGTAACTGACCGACGCCGGCTATTATTAATCAGAACTTGACAGCCGCAAGTCGCTCCGTTATAATAACACAAGATAATCATTCACTTTCTGCTTCTATTACATCATCTAAGTTTCTAAACTTGGAGTTTAGAGCTCTTCGCTTTCATTCATTCGCCAAATAAACATTGTTACAAGTACCAGCCGATTCAATTTATCTTACCTGCAACAATACCATCAACTTTATCTGGTACAACAACATTTAAGCTTAAGTTGAACTAATAAAAACTTATGACAAATGAATAAAACAATAAATTATGAAATTTACAACAACCATAATTGATATTTCTAATATTATAGTAAACATTCATATTAATATTCGGTTTTCTTGGCATATATAAGTTCAAATGTGACCTAAAAAAGATCAAAAATGTTTTAGATTGGCCAAATACTACAATTTATTACACACAATTACATTCAATTTTACATCAAAGTAGAATTATAAGACAAAGGCTATAACTATTATAAGAGATTATGACCTATTTATAAGACAGAATTACTATAATCACAGATGATGAAACAATAAATAATGTATTGTATATTGAGAAAAAAATTAATGAAGAATTTATAGTAAAAGCAGATGGATGGAGAGACGGAAAAGAACTGTCCTCTCACATTCCGTCGGCATATTACTCCAATTATATATTTTAATAAAAATATAAATCACTAGATCGCAAAAACTTCTGCTTGTATCAAGTTGAAATTTTACATGCCTGTTTCAATTGTACTGTAGGTGATGTACAATGTACATATACAATTTTTTTATTTAAATCGATACGTTAGAACATAAGATATCGGTAAAAACGTTGTTTTCTTTATTTTAATCATTTAGTTCCGCTTTGAAAAATTTAGCGATCTTTATCACATCAAAGCAGTGTCGGTATTATTGTTTTATTAAAAACATGTATTTAAAAAAGTTGTTTGTATCATTAAATAGATACAAGAATGAAGCTTACGTTTACGCGAGCGTTGCGCGTGCAAGCTTGGGCGAATAACGTTGAGAAACGAACTCAGCCTAGGCATTGGTAAAATAAACATGTGTACCAAATTTCAACTAACTCGGTAATCTTTTACTCAAGTTATCGTCATCGGTAGATTTCGTGACGCATTTCGCGTGACGGTGATTTTATGATAGTGGTTTTGTGACGGTGATTTTGGTCGTTTCTTTCGGATTCACTCCCGGGCTCCAGAACGTGCCATAAGGAACTTTGGAATTAATGCTAGAGAGTTCTAATAATTATTAAATACAAAAACAAAATCGCATGATAAATGTTTATAATAGTGGAGAATTTGAACAAATACATTTTATTATTAACTATATTCCCATTTTATCCTCTGAGCTTAGCCAAGGTTCGAGAGCATTGCTCTCATTCTGAAGAACAAAATTAATTTTCTTATCGTATTTTTACCATTTAACTAATATTTTATTTTATATTTGCTTCTAAATTCTAAATAATAATACTTTTAATAAATTAAAAATTTATTCTTTGAAAAACAAACAAGATATTTTTTTGAAACTTGACAGATGTCTAACTAACTTTTATATCTAAAATTTCCAAAAATATTAATTTTCAAATATCAAATTTCAAAATGGCGGCCATTTAAAATTTTATTAGTCAAATTCCATGAAAACCAGTTGGCATGAAGAAATTTTGCATGAAACAAAAGTTGTAGAACTTTGAATTAAATCTAATTTATATATAAATCGATTTTAATTAGACCATTGCTATAATGTTCACAATGTTACTCAACATCACGTTTAAATGTGCTAGAGGTCGACCAAGAAGTCATGGAAATCTGAGGAGTGCGCTAGTGTCGTCATGTACAGTCAGTTTTTAATAAAATAGACCACTGTCAAAAAACACAGTGTTGTTCTTTGGTTATTAATCATTTTATTTTTTTAA
>KZ652398.1:93140-107001 GCA_001010745.2 Gerris buenoi | reverse complement strand
CCCCCCCCCCAAGTTCCTCCCTTGCTGCATCTCCCTGCAGAAATAGAGCTCTCAGTCTCAGAACAAGTGAAAGAGGTGAGTACAAGATCACAAGAACGAAAATCGGTGTAATTTAGATTACAGTTTTTATTGGACACCTAGGTAAAGTACATAACTAACTAAATATATAATAGTATAACTAACCTATCAAATGATAAACTAAAATTAACTTTTTTTTTGGTGTATCCAATTTTAAACTCATGCAAATCACATTGTCTGCCAAAGTGCATGGGACATGACCGCTATCCAGCGGTCTACCAGACTGTCTGATAGCCATGACAGGGTAAAACCACAAAAAAGAAGCTATTATAGTTTCGTTACTGTGTCAGTCTGTTACTCTGTATACGGTAATTATACAACACCTCTGAATTTATTATACTTTTCCAATAACTTTTAAATCAAACGAGATAAAAACATAAAACTTTACGGTATTAAAGAATATATTTTCAACAGCCAATGGCCAAACTTTGTCCTGCAGACGAACTTAGCCGAACATATATTCTTAAAGGGCTCCAAAAGATCAACTTATACACAAAATTCTTGCTTAATGTTGGTCATTCACTTTTATGCACGCTATCGCCTGGACTACTATGTACACTACGTATACGATCAAATAAAAATAATAGATTATTACTTTTAATGAAAGGTAATGTAATTAAATTCTATGAGAAAGAAATATCCACGGAATTTATACACAACGTCGAAGAATCTTTTGAGTCCATATATTTCAGTTGAACTTTGTGTAGCACGAGGAGTCAGAACTTAATGTTAGAAATAGACTAACTCTATAAGATTGGATGAATTAAATGAGAGAGCTAACTTTGTTTATTCAAATTACTTTTCTCGAATGCTCTAGAACAATCTAGAAACCAAGTTAGCAAAAACTAATTCTTCTCTACCATCATTAACTTAGCCGGACTTTAACTTTAAACTTTTGTTATTTTTTATTCTTGTTTCGAACACTCTCTCCCACTTCTTTGGACTTTTGTGTTGCTTGAGCGGTTCTTAACCAGCGGTACCGGTAGACTTTAACTGCGCCTGTGTGTAACAGCGTTCACTGTCAAGGTCCGTCAAGGGCGTGGTCCTGTAATGCTTCCTCCTACCCTGGCCGTATATAAACTGACCCTCCGTTTGTGAATTCATATTGTAGTTCCCTTGTACAGAGTGGAAGACATTACTCACGACTCCAACATGAAGGTAGTTTACAATTTTAAAACCCTCTATACATTTATCATACTTTTTATATCAACAGATTTAAACAATTTTCTGCAAATCACCATAAAAATAAAATCGAAAGGCAATAGCAATATTTATACAAAACATTGTAGATTGTAGGTATTAACAAACAAATTAAACAATTTCAAAATTAAATCAAGCAAAAACTAAATAAAAGTTGTTGATTGTTACACCAAAAAATGTCAACCAAATTTAACAATTTTCAAAATAAAATCAAAAGCCATCCGCAACATTTATACAAAGAATTGTAGGTCTTATTAAAACAAAGAACAATTTTAAGATGAAATAATAAAAAAAACACAAGCTAAATCTAATCGAAGGTTATTAGGTATTACCGCAAAAAATTTCAGTAAATGAAACAATTTCCAAATAATAAATACATGATACAAATAATCATGATACATTAGCAATATATATGAGACATTTTAGGTCTTCCTAAAACCAATTTTTAAATTTTTAAAATAAACTCAAGAAACACAAGCGAAATTTCCGAGAATTTAAAAAATTTCCAAAAAAATCAAACGCCAGCAGCAACATTTATACAAAGAATTTTAGGTTTTACTAAATCAAAGAACAGTTTTAAAAATTAAATTGAGAAACACAAGCAAAATCTAATCGAAGGTTCTAATGTGTTACCACAACAAATATTAGCAAATTTAATTATTTCACTTTTGATTGAAGAGACATTAAAAAAAAAACTAAATGACTTTTAGGTTTTATTTGCAATTTAAGTTTAGATTTAGAGCAATTATATTCTTATTTATTTCTAAATTAAAAAAAAAAAAAAAATCACAAAATTAAATAAAATCAAGTCGTATTTGCATAATCAAAACTAACCAATAAATTAAGTTTGTAACAAAACCAACTTGGTAAATTGAGGAAATTATTTTCGAAGCTTTTTCCCCAAGTTAAGTTATGTGTCAAATGTACTTATAACCTTTTTTTTTTTTTTTTTTTTTTTTTTTTTTTTTTTTTTTTTTTGAAACTAAATAGGAAATCGTTCATTTTAAGCTAATCTTAGTAAAAAGACTTAGCTTAGTGAAATTATCTTTAATTAGTGAAAGATCTTCTATATATTCTACGTCATTAATTATTCTCTCCATTTTACATTTAGCTCTCAAATTGTTAAATTTAAGAAGTAATTTATTGTTCAAATCAATAAAATTGAATATAACACATTCTAATAATTTTCCATTAAATTTTATTTAAGTTTATACATATTTATAAGGTTTTGTGCAAGCAATATTCTAAATTCTAAAACATTAAATTATAAATAATATCGATACTAACCCGATGTTAAGAATTTTTTTTATTCTCTACTATCCAATATAAAATATGGTAATANGAATCGTATAAAAATCAAATAAAACTAATAATAATAATACTTGAATGCATAAATTATTTGGTGAAAATTAATATATATTTAATTTCACGTCATAGTTCATTCGAAAATTAGTTCTTAATAGAAAATTATCTTTTAATTTTAGTAAGTAAGCATGAGAATAAAATATGTTAAAACAACTGATGTAATCAAATTAAACATTTATCGTTACATTTATTGTTAATTTAAATCAAATTATAATTATTATTAACAATGGGAGATAGGCAGAGAAAAATAGACTCCAGCGCCGGGACTCGAACCACGGGCCTCTAAAATTTTCAGTTTAGCGCTCTTGTCAACTAAGCTACACAGAAGAATAATTTCCTCTGTCAATTACGATACCTAGTCCCGAATTTAGGCTTTCAATTTTCCACAAGTCTAAAAGTCAACATTTACAACAGTAGAACTAGACAGAGAATTATCGCTTATAATTATAAAGTACCCAATTAGTACCTGTACCTTGTACAATCAATTAGAAATTCTATATAAAAGGAGTCTATTTTTCTCTGTCTATCTCTCATTGTTAATAATAATTATAATTTGATTTAAATTAAAATTTAAAACTTTTCGTAGTATGAATAACCACCAAAAACTTAAAAATGAATTTATTATTAATTAAAATTACATTTATTGTTAAATAAAATTACATTTATTGTTAAATAAAATTACATTTATTGTAAATTGATAATGATTTTAAGTATTTAAATATTAATTACTTCGGAAAACCATTATTCTGCAGAAAATAGATAATATATTCATTTATAATTAGCGGTAACCGGAAGTTGTTTGAGATTTTGCTGTTTTCCGTCTTTAAGCCATTGCTGAATGGCCACCCCTTACCATCTAATTCCCTGAATGGCCACCCCTTACCATCTAATTCCCAAAAGGTTTCCATTGCAAAGAGAATAGACAGAATGTCCCCCTCCCTCGTCCAAAATATTTCCAAACCATTCACAAAGTGTCCCTTTGAACTTTTGAAATATCTCAATTCCAATTAATATTTCTATGTGATTACAAAGAGTTAAGTTCTATAAACAAAAGAGGAAGGTTTGTATGTAAACAAATGTTTAAAATGAAGCAAGTCTTGTCAGTTAACATGATATTGATTTTAATTTGAAAAAGAAAAAAAAATATATATTTATAGAAATCACAGAGAATTATAAAATATTAGAGATTATAAAAAACACAAGATATTAAAATAATAAATATAAAAGTTCAGAACTAACCTACAAAGTCAAATAGCATGAATAATTCTAACAAGCATGAATACCATAGAATAAATAAATAATTAAAAGTATAAACAGCATTAAAAATTATTAAGCATGATTTGCTATTTAACACTATATTATCTTTTATCAACTTGTATTTACAAAATGAAATAAATAATTTCAAGTTATATATAATGTAAATGTATAAATATTTTTTAATGCATGAAGAAATGAGCATGAATTAAATGAAAGCACGTATATTTTGTCCATCTATTATTTTATTTGTCATAACTACGTTCTTTATTGAGTGTGAAAATGTAGACAAAAAGTTAAATACAGGGTAGATCATTTATAAATTAATTTTATTTAACTTTTGTCAATAAATTACGATTTTAATCACTTTCTGAATAAATATAGATCAATTTAACAGTAATACGTTTTTCAAGCATAAATAATTAACCGTAAAAAGTAATGGAGTAACCGCGTTTCCAAGGATTCGACCATGGCTTTTATCTGACTTTGATGGGAACATGTTGTTCTGAAGAAGTAAAACAATGTTACCACGGTACTTCTTTAGATTGTTACTCCCCTTTTCTTTTTTAGTTTTTAGAAGATAAATGACTGACTAAACAATTATTAAAACAGAGGGATGTTAAGTCCAATGTTCTTTGGGACTATTAGGAATATCACACTACTGTTTTAATAAGGGGAGTAACAGTCTAAAAAAGACAATTTCGTATACCTTCCTTAGATTGTTACTCCCCACTTATTTTTTTATAAGGGTATTAACAATCTAAAGAAGGGCCGTTACCTCTACCCATTAAGGGACTAAGTTACCTTCAGGATTTAACAAACATGTCTTAAAAACCGGAATATCCCTCCTAATAACTGATGTACATCTTCAAGGATGTTCTTAGGCTCAAATTGGGTGTTATCAGGGATTCATTAGATATACATGGGTTTACTCCATCAAAGGTGACATTAAGAACACACCTAATGATAATTCAATGAATTAGGCAAAACGACGGGACTTACACTTATACTTTAAGACCGCGAGGTTCTTAAAAATGCCAAATTTATGAATGAATTACAAACGCCAAAACCATTTATAATACTTAATTTGTTATAAAATACTAATTGTATATTTATAACTTTTATAACTCGTGCATGAAAAAAAACCACAAAATAAAAATAGTGTATTTGCATGTTGCATGAAATCAAAGACAGAATAGAGAGAATTGCAAAAATTGCATGTAGTAAAACATAACCCGATATTATGTAAAGTATAGTCGAGAATATAATTTCAATTATATAATATTAGCAATAGATAAAACATTTGATGAAATCAATACATAATACATCTTTGAATCTCGCATGTGTTTGAATAATATACTGTAAAAAGATATTATTAAGAGTAGGCGTAAATAAAAATAAACATAAGTTTATACATATATACATATTCAAGGTCAGACAAGACTCCTTGCTAAAGAGTAGATCCTGACTTAATAGATTTTATATACGTGTATGTGAAAATATATTTATGTATTATGGTGTTGGGTGGAGTCAAGCTATAACTTAGTATGGCTTAAGGTCAAGTTAGCAAGAACCCGGTATAATATTATTTACTTCCTACATTAACTTTATAAATAAATTGATTCTATAAAATAAGCTATTCAAAACTTTTAATAAGAAAACGTAAAAAAATATTAATGATCCCAAACTTATTTAGAACCGAACATATTAGGAAGCAAAAAATGATTATTTAAAATAAAGAAGTAAAGTGCAGTTATTTTTATTCATAATGATAGTCATTTGTAGTCTAATTAAAAAACATTATTTTTTAATAACTAACTTAAATGGTATTAATAAAAAATAACTGGAGTTTTTAAAAAATTGTAGTTATAGAAATACTTTTAGTTTTTATACCATAGGAAATTTGTATAAGTATATAGCTAAAGCACTTTAGCATTAGAATTATTATTTGGTAATATAAAAGGTGAACTTTTATATTACCAACGTAACAGTAAAATGTACTTTAATTAGGTCTTCAAAAAGTTTCGAAACTCAAATGCATGGAAAACTCCTAGTGATTCTACTGAATTAGTCAAGACCAAAACCCACAAAAAAATAATTAAGCCATCTAAATCCAATTGAACACACAGCTATGTATTTTAAATTTTTTACACATAAAGAATATATTTAATACTGCCTCTGTGGAACGAGAACTAATAGCATTATAATCTATAATAAAAAAAAATCAAATTATTCCACAAATTATTTTTGCATTAACTTAAATTACCAGTGAAAGTTTTTCGAGAATGCCTTAGTAGGTATAAAAAGAACATAAATTATAAAGATATAGGAAATTTAAAAAATACTAGAAAATTAAGAAGAAAAGGAGCTAAGCTGGCAGTTGAGATAAGTAAAGAGGATGGCATGGCGCCAAAATATACGAGCTATTTCCCGGGCTTTTCTACTGCTTGAGGGGTAATAAGCAGTCCTGCTTACCACCAACTTGTACCAAAACTTAGCATCTTTATAGCATAGTGATGAAGAGAAATCTAACCCTCAATAACAGCACGGAAAAAAAATTAGAACTTTTTTTTTCTTTTAACATAAAAGTTTAAAAAATCGGACTGATATTAAATTTTTAAGTTAAAAGTATTATAATTTTGTTTAAGTAGCATTACATTTTAGGGGGGGGGGGGGATTTGAAAAGTTTGAAGTTTTATAACTCAAAAAATGTTTCCATATCTTTCGAGTCCCACGATTAAATATTAAAACTAATATTCAATTCGAAAAGAATATTCAATTTCAATACGAAACGACTCAATCCAATCCCAACTGTAAAATACAATAGTAAAATAGCATAATGATAAAAAAAAATAGAAAAGATTTCTTCGAATAATAATAACGTTATTTTTCAAGTTCAAGAGCGTAATAATGTCCGAAAAACGACAATAATACAAAGTATCCAATAGAATAGCATTGCAATACGAAAGTAAGATTGACCAATATTTCATTTTTCTTAAAGAAGATATAAAAAAGTAATAAAAATTGATATTTTCTTTTTCAACTAAGCTAAGATGGGTTAAGAGAGAAAAAAACTAAGTTTTTACGATAATGTCTCTTGCAAGAGTAGTATTTTTTTTTCCTCAGGAGGATTCTGCAAAGTGGAATTTTCGGTGGAGGCCAAAATAGAAAATCAATAGCACTAAGTGTTATCTACCCTAAGAGTGGAGCAGTAGTGCCAATATCTCCCCTTACAACTAACTGCTATTAAGACAAAAGCTTTTCTATTTAGACAGGAATTACCTTTAACAGTTGTGCCGTCTTTCCAATCTAATATTGTGTATAAAAAAAAAAAAATCCCTCCGACAAAACGATGGAATTAAATAAAAATCTTTTCAAACCAAGACCTAAAATACGTAAAAACTACTTTTATAGCTCCTAAAAGGAAATTTCATTTCTTTATCTATATCAATGTTTTTTTCTTAATAATAAATTTTGTAATTAAAGGAAAGAATTTTTAATAAATCAATAAATCAAATTGGAATGATAATATACAAAATAAAAACTGTGTTTTTCAATCATTTCCCGTCTTAAATGTTTTTTTTTTTCTTCTTAGAATGAAACCAGTAAAAAATAGTAACCAGGAAACAGTTAATGTTTTATATTTTCGAGGATGAGTTGAAATAATAATTTTATTTTATCATAAATAATTTGTTTTTATAAAGCTCTCGAGGAATTATTTAAGTTTAAACCTACTTATAAAACTTTAAAACATATTTAATATCCTAATATATATATATATATTTTTAAATATTTTTTTTGCAACTTACAAGTATCTACGTTGTAAAGAAATTGTAATAAAATTGAACGTAAAATGGTATGACAATTTTACGTTATAACAAAATGTCGATAACATTTTTTTAACAAATAAATATTTTAAAAATAAAATACTTTAAAATTATTTATTGCTAATAAATAAAAATTAAATAAACAATACATTTTTATTTTCATTTTACTAGATTAGTGAGACTAACTCAAACACAAAAAATTATTTATCTTAATTAAGTCGTCACAAAATCTAGCTCATTAACACATACTCGTATTGGTAGACATTTGTTTCAATAAAATGTCACATATAATTTGTTAGTAGTCAACAAATAAATATTTTATTTTTGAAGAATAAGAGGAAAAAATCGTGCGAAAATTAATAAAAATAAAAATGCAGTCCTTAAATTAAAATTGAACCTTTTACTTATAACATAATGCATAAGGTATTAATGGGGGCGTTTAACTTATGTAAAATAAAAAGTGAATTTTTTGTGGACGCATTGCGATAGATGTAAGTTTAGAAGCATAATACATAATCAACTTTAAAAAAAAAAAAAAAAAAACTGTATAAATTTATTGTATTATTAATGTTCAGCGTTAAATTGTTAAATAAATTCTGATTGTTTTACAAATGCTTCAACAAATTGACTCTTTAGTATCAGTTACTAAGAAAACTAGTTTCTAATTGACATAGATTTAACTGCAATACTCTTGCTTTCCAAGATTAAAACTTAATTAGCTAATGGTTAGTTAAGTATTTCCCTACAAGAGGTTAAAGGGATGCCCATCTATTACATTTTACAAGTAACTTAGCACAACCTTAGGTTTAAACCTTGAGCTAAATGGAACAGTTTTAGGGGGTTGACTCTATTTATCTAAATGTAGTTTAAAGGTCTAAAAGCTTTTAGGAAGATTTTCAATTATTATAATTTAATAAATGACAAAAGACAAACTATAAATATTGACGGGGAAAAAAAGCCGACTAATATAAGTTGTATTTAAACTAAATAACCTTAAATTTCTAACTACTGCAAATTTGATAAATGTTATTATAATTTTTTTTTTGTAGTAGATACTGTATCAGATAATAAGAATAAATTTAAAAAATAAGTACTGCAGATGTTAGCTGTAATTGGATGTGTTTGAATTATGTATAATATTGCACTGAGTAAAACAGTATAAACATCTATAATTTTATAAAGAGATATTTCGGTGATTAGAAAATTGTTTCAAAACAAATACGACATCATTAGCAATTGTAATTACAAATTAAAAATTGAATTATTAATTTATCGACAGTAACATTTATTGTTTCAATGATCCTTTGTTTTTCTATTTCTGTTTGAGATCATCTAGCTACATGATTTTTTAAAGAAATACACAAAGATGTATCTTTGTTTAGTAAATAATTATAATATTTTACATATTATTAAAAATGTGTTCTTTATTACTTAATAAATAGTTTTATGTGATACATATTATGTATATTACAATATAGAAAGTTTGATATTTATAAGAAAGAAACAGACATACGTAGGAGTCAAGTGCAAAAGGATTTACATTTAACATGAACATGTACATTAGGTTATAACAATGTTATTTCATTACTAACAATATATATCAAGTATTAGTTGATCAATATTAGTTGATGCAAAGGATATGCAAGATTCCCCCCCCCCCCTACAATGCATGTTACGTCACATTATGTTATAATTATATAATAGCACTTAGGGCTTATAATAGCACTTACTTAATTATATAATAGCACACCTCATATGTATAGAAAGAAGAAAACTGCTAAACCCGTACAACAATCATGCATTGCGGGTTTCCATTCCGATCCAGTGTTCAGCATATATAATTCTGGGAACACCGAGTACTCCAGTAGGTTGATATGTAATAGCTATTTACGTACCTAGAGCAGTAAGGGTATTATTACAGGCCGAGGGCGATGTTTGAAAGCACGAGTGTGTTTAACGCCCGCGGACTGTCATGGCGCTTACTGCTCGTGGTGCGTACACTATTTCATAAAATATAGTTAGTTATAGGATAAAATAGTTTATGATAATTTTATTAATGTCTAATTATGATGTTGACAGGCTGTTATCGCTGTACTGGCTTGCGCCATCGCCGTTGCCCACTGCGGACTCATCCCCGCTACCACCATCGTCAGGGCTCCAAGCCACGACTCCGCCATCATCAAGTCCGAGAGGTTGGGAGGTAACTTCGCTTACTCTTCCGTCGAAGGTCATGCCTACGCCGCTATCTCCCCCATCGTAACAAACGTCGCCGTCCCCGCCGCCGTTTCTTACAGTGCTCATCCCGTCGCCGTACCCGCTGCTGTTCCCGTTATCGCCCACGGACTCCATGCTCCCCTTATCACCGCCATCCACTAAAATGACCTTTCCAACCTCATTCTTTTTTATATAAAATAAATTATTTATAAAATCAATTTCTTTTTTATTACATCCCGATTGTTCTACCGATTCTAACCTTTTAACAACACAGGTCAAAGGTAATAGATATTAATTTAAAATTATAATTACAAGCAATAACCATAATAGAAATTTGATGGTCACAGGCCGAAGCAGATTTTTGGTAAAATATATGTAAATTTAATGTTATTATGAAGAATAATCATTTTTAAACAAAGAATGTATTGGAAAAATCTCTTTACCTTGATTCCAAGTCATATATTTCACACCAACGTCAAAAAATACAGAACAAACAATATAAACTTTTCGACTGCACATTCATCGTCAGTGTATCGGTACATCGGTACACTGATCAGTAAAAAGAGATCATTTCACTGACAATGTCTGTGTAGTTGAAACAGGTCTGTTTTATTTATGTTATTTTATTTATGATTTATGACAACATCTGATTAATTGAAATAGTAATGTTTTTTATTTGCCTCAGCATAAGCTGATTGCTGATTTGGTTTAACATCTGTAGATAAAACTTTAAGTAACTCTGTCACAGATCACTCTATAAACCAATTAATACATTCATTCATTCAATGTTTTTTAATACCAACCTCAACCTGTATTTGTTTACCTTCATTATTATTAAATACCATAAAATTCCTATAAACAACTATTATTATATACCATTAACTTAACAAGTAGAATTGGTTTTGCTTTACTATTTGATGTTTGAAAAATTGTTCACCTTTATAAATGATCTCCTGTAAAATTTTCTTTTCGTTAATTATCAAGCATTTACCAATAACTACTTACAGAAATACATATTACACTATAATTTTATCCAACAACACAAAGTATAACTTAGTTTTATCGGGGTCTATCAAAAGATATTTATTTATTTCATTAATTAAAATTTATTTATTATGATCATGTACGAACATAGTTTGTCGCAAATATATTATATTTATGTATTACTTATATTTTGGGAATATGTTCGGGTTAGATACGTTTTGTAAGAAATATTTAAAGTAAATTTTGTCCATAACGAAATGAATATAGATGAGGAAAGGGAGATAGGTGATATAAATTCTTTAGGCTTGAATAGTCATAAATTCCTAAAACTCTTAATGAGTATGAATTGAATATTTATCCTGTTCCCCTACACGCAGCTCTCGGTTGCTATCAGCTTTTTGATAAAGTAATAACTTGATCTAACTTATCAATATTCTATTTCTGGGTAGTCCTACTCGCATATCGCATGGTTACGCACAAGTATAAAATATTTCCCGCAAATTTGTGTCCCTTAATCAAGAGGCAATTGTTTCCCTTTAGGGACCATATATATAGTAAATTTAAACATAATAATTTATTCACTGTACTTTTTACACGCTCTCTGGAATAAATGGATTTCTGTCCAGAAATATTTTTAATCTAAGATATAAAATTGTCTTTATTTAGAATTATATTCCTGCTATCCTCGGTAAGCTTGGAAACAAAATATGCCACTATTAATTCTTTATTAGCATTGAATTCTGAATTAGCATAATCTGAAATAAATTTAAATGAAATAGTACTCAAGAGTAAAATGCAGGTGTTATGTTTGAAATAAACAACTAAACTAAATTTTTATCATTCAACAAGTTATCAAGTTGATGCGTTTTGAATTTTGGAGAGAGAATTAGGCGAAATTTCGGGTAATATTGGAATGTCAACAGGTAATTGTGTTTTGCCTAAAGGGACTATTGGAAAAGGTAAATGGAGAATGAAAAATGGTTAGTTTATTCAGCGTTCACGATAACAGCATTAGATATTCCACACATTAAATGTATTATAGCAACATGCCAAGCGATTAGAAATAAATTGCAATTTACTACGTATACTATTACAAAGATCTGATAATTTAGTACAAACTTGTAAAATTTAACTTAAAAATTGTATTTAAAGAAGTGAGGTTTTGCTTCCGGGCTCACCGAAGGTAACAGAAGCCATGTGATCGTTTTTGGTTCTGTGTTTGTCTGTCCGTCTGTCCATCCAATCAACATATCTTAAAAACTACTTGTCCGATTTTATTGAAATTTGGATGGTAGGTCATAATTAGCCCATTTTTGGTCCCATATAAGTTTCAACCTTCTCTTCCACATGCGCACAAACATACATTTTTATTTAAACCTTTATACTTATCTTAAGCAGTAAGTATCTTTTAAGCAACTTGACGTGTACAAGTTTTACGATAAGTTTCATTACCTAATAACTAATTTACATTAATTATCAGTTTTATCCTCGTTTCTAGGTCCCGTCTTTAATCACTAAAATAGTATTTATCTACGACTTGCATTGTAAGTGGACTTTACATTGCTATACAGGAAGTGAAAGGCAAGCCTCGGGAGCTAACTCATTTGGGAGCTAATAAAGTTTTCTCCTTCGGCGGTGCCTCAGGGGAAAACAACCTCGAGCAGGAAAACATACTTCTCTCCCTTGTTGCGTAATTAACTATTAGACAGCAATTTAAGACGTTATTATTGATATTATTTGTATATAAGTTAATTGGTTCTGCCGTAATTTCTTTCTCTTATATTTATTATAAATAAAATTTCAGTTTAATAAATACCCTGTAGAGCGAAATTATTAGACCATTTTAAAAATTAAAGTTTAATAGAATAGTTAAGATTAAAATAATCAGTTGCTAGATTTGTCAAAATCATCAGTTGCTAGATTTGTCAAAATCATCAGTTCATCCATAACGAAATATAAAATCCACAACAGAATTATTGAGCAAATAAGACTTACAAACTCTCGGAAAGATGAAACCACTTTCTTTGCTAAATTCAAGCAATATCAATGCGTAAAGATATTGCGTTTATAAACTTCTATGTTAAATGTAATAAAATTAACTTCACTGATGCGATAAGGTTCGTTGAACGATATTCATCTATATAAAATACTGACAGTAATTTTGTAATTTTTAACATAACCTCAAATCCACATTTATATTTATTTTTTCCCCCTCAAAGTCTAAGCTTTAAAAGGGGGGCGGAAATATCTAAATAAATAGACTAAATTCATAAAAAAAAAAAAGTAACAGAAGGAAAAAAAGCAAAAGCAAATGAGTAATGGTAGTCATTAAAATAAAAGAACATATAAATAAAAAAAGGGAACTAGAAAAGATGAATGTTTCTGTGTGGAAGAGAAAAACCACAAAAAACCGGAATATCCCTGATATATATACTCGTAAATGCAAAAGTTTCACATGGCTTTAAGGTCGTTATTTTTAGCATATTTCTTTTACGAGTTTGGATTAATTTTTTTTCTCTTCTTGTTTTATTTCATTAAGGTTTTTCCTCTAAACTGGATCCTGCGAACGTGATAGATTAATTTATCTTTCATATTCAACTTCTATTAATTATTTCCGTACATAATCTCTTTTACTTTTGTGTACTTTGTATAAAAAATATATCTTTGTAGATTTAGGTTTTGTTTTTATTTACTTTTTTAAGTTAAAAATAGATATTTTTAAAAGGAATAGAATTCGATAGAATTGGACGTTTTATGACCCTGAGTCCATTTTTTTAATTATTTTTAGGATCCCTAGACAAAAACGAGGAAGTTGATATTTACTGTGTGATGTAATAAAATTCAAATATAGTTGATGATATAACCCCGTCAGATTTATGTTTTGAATCTAAGTCGAAATCAAAATAGAGTGCCGCCATAATGTCTTCATTTTAGTTTTT
>KZ652398.1:71317-87498 GCA_001010745.2 Gerris buenoi | reverse complement strand
CAGGTCTTTTCATCCCTGAATCAAAAAGTAGGGAGAAAAAGTAAAAAGTAGGGCGAAAAAGTAAAGTAGGGCGAAAAAGTAAAGATTGCAACTTAATTATTTTATAAATAGTAGAAAATGAATGGTTAATGTAATGAAGATGTTGAAATCAGGTTGGCGTCACTGCTTTTACGACCATGTTTATCTATGTTTATAACCTGCATCTAAGTAACCTTCTATTTGAGTTTAATTCCAATTCTTATTTGTTTTTAATACTGAATCTCTTATATCTGCTATTAAAAGTGCTAATAAATATTGTTATTTATTAAAATAATAAATAAAAACTGTGCAATGAACGAAAATATGTATTTACTTCCTACAGGAGATAAAATATTGTATGTACCTCGTGAGTGAAGTGTCATTATTCCTTTCGCGATAATTATCTCCCTTGGCTTCGCCTCGGGAGCTAATTAGCGTTATTCCTCAAGAATCAACTTGTTCGCTCAGGGAATAATGGCTTACTTTACTCCCTAGGTGCATAAATAACTATTCTGCGCATGTGGAAGAAAAACAAAGGGGCGCAGACGGTTGAAACTTATATAGGACCTTCAATGGGCTAATTATGACCTATGACTCAAATTTCATTAAAATTGAACGAGTATTTTTTAAGAGATGTTGGTTTGTAAAAAATAGGTGACCGACAGATCGACAGACAGACACGGAACCAACAATATTTCCTGATGGCTAAAAGGGATTTCTATCTTGGAATTTTTGAAATAGGAGACATAAAATATCTTCGTTCTTCAGAACAATAACATAGCTTCTGTTACCTTCGGTAAGCTCGGATGCAATAAATATCTACAGTATTATGCATTTATTACATTTAAAATAACCCTATCGCAGTGGAATAATCAATTACTTCTACATCTTTGAAGATTGCTGGGGTTGATTAGAAAGGTCAGACAGTCTGCTGATATACCTGATGGTAAGCAGCTAGCCGGTACATACTTTGATGTCAATGTCTTAAATTTATGTCATTCTTTAAAGCAGCTATTATCACGTGAAACTAGATTTATTTTTATACAGTTCTAATAAAAAAGGCCACGTACATTTTCTTGTGGAAGACTATTTATAAGATATTTTGTTACCTGGTATTTAGTATATAATATATAATTGACATAAGCTATAACATAAGACCCAAATATTCCACATTATATATTAAGACTTAATAGAACAGATGACAGGTAACTACTTAAAACCACCTACACCCCTAATAGAAAGGTAGGGAATATTAGATTATAAATAAACAGTGAAGAGCATTTTAGAGGGCGGGTCTTTATACTAAGGGATATATTACCAAAGGTTAATATAACTCCAGAGATTCTTTATTTTTCATATAGGGCGAATATTTTCTAACCGGACCAAAAATTCCAAGAATATTATATAAAGGAAGTGTATTAGCTGTAATATATTTTTAACTTTATCATATATATATTTTAGCTTTCTTCATTACTTCTTATTATATGTAAGTCACATAAAATGTCGAAACTAATAACTTTAAATGAAATTGGTAATGAGTGGCAATGCTGAGCGTAAATACAATAAAATAAGACAAATAAAAACAAACATAAACATAAACAGGACTTAAGGATTCTTGAAATCCCAGATAAGCTCTCCTAGACACTAAAACCTCATAGTTTAACATTTATCCGCTTGCAGCAGCAGCTCTTGACTCCTTACGTTACAAACGTAGTTATGCTCTAACCACTACAATGTTTAATAACATTTTACATTTATTATCTTATTACCATTCCTAATCTTTGCCTGGAGTTATAAATTTTTAATTTTATTTGTAAAAACAAAATAAAATTCATAATTATATTACAGATATAAACATAAAATAAATTTAAAAAATTAAAACCAGAGAGAGAAATGGAATTCAGCTTTAAAAATAGAGGTGTGATTGCAAAATTACGAAACTAACTACCGGTCCCGCGCCCCCTTAACTTATAGTCAAGAACGCCGACGGAGGATTGGACTTCATCGGGCCGAACCAATGTACACATTAAATTATTATAATTAGTTACTAAAATATCACACAATAACGTAAATGATATTTTGCTACAATGGTACACCAATATGTGATATGCTCTCTAAAAGTTCCCGATTTAAAACTGTTTTTTTTTAAATTTAATCTTCAAAATTATTTATTTGATTATTAATGTTTTTTTTTATGTTGAGCTTACTCTATGTTCCGTTTGTTAAAGCCAACGTTTAATTTTTATAATATAGCCCAGTCAATAAAAGCCAAAACAGGCTGTTTCCTCAACTAATTAGGGGAAAGCTGGATTTTTTCCTGATGATAGACCATTATAAGAGGTATATTTTCTGAAAAGTCCCCACTCCTCCCTCTTGTTCCCTCCCCCCCCCCAACCCCTCCTTAAAGTCCAAAATTTACTTATTTTGCTTCCGAGCTTACCGAAGGTAACGGAAGCATTGTGTTCACTTTTGAGAACGAAAAAGATTTATGTCTCCGATTTAAAAAATTCCACGACAGAAATCCGTTACAGACATCGACGTCAGGGAACATTTTTGGTTCCGTGTCTGTCTGTCGGTCGGTCTGTGTGCCCGCGAATCATGAAACGTGCGACGATAACTTGAGTAAATATCGACCGATTTTGATGAAATTTGGTAGACATGTTTATTTTACTAATGCCCAGGACGAGTTCGTTGGACAACGTTATCCGTTCAAGCGTTCACACGCAACGCTCGCGTAAACGTGAACTACAAATTTAAAATTGGCATTTTTGGTCGGGGAAAAAATCAAACTTCATTTATTCAATGAGACAAATTTTTTTTACATATACATTTTTTTAGTAAAACCAAACACACCCCTATGATGTGTTATAGATCGCTAAAAACTGTTCTTTTACAATAAAAAGTTCTGCGCCCATTATTTTATCTTGCACATGCGCACAAACATACGTTTAGTTAGACATATATCTTCAAAAGTACTTCAAATATTTTATTTAAAACCTAGAACGACCAAAAAGAGAATAAATAAATGTTAATATAATTTTCTGTAAAATTAAAAAAGTTAAAAATATATTTATCGAAAACGGTTTTTGAAATCGGATTTTGTAGTAAATAGAAAGCCGACTACAACCAGTTAAGTCTTTGCCCGGGGAAAAATCTAGCTACTAAAACATTGATAAAAAAAAATCTGATTTTTCTGTAAGTTTAACAAAGTGTAAAGAGTACCCTGTAACACACGTTTCAAATGTGTAGAATTAGACATTACTGGATTTAAATTACACCTTACTATATTATACGAGAAAGTTTTTTTTCGAATTTATCGAAATTAAATTTGTTTATCTACGATTGATACGTAATATAAACATTGTATCTCTGTTTAGATTCGTAGAAAGTGATTCTTAACGCACCTGTATTAATTGCGCATGCGTGTCTCATAGTTTTGAAGAATTCCTCTTCTTTACCACTCTAGCGCGGTAAAAAATAAGAATTCTTCAACTTTACGCACGATTAGCGAGTTTGTTTACATTTAACATTACTAATTTTATGTTTATTTTAATAAAAGTAACTGTTTGTATCGAGGTTTTTGTGAACATCAATGAGTGATTTAAGTGATTATGACGAATATGAGAAGAATAATACGCCTTCCGAAATAATTAATTCGGTACAAAATACAACTAATGAATTGATGTCATCTTTATCAAAAGAGAAATACGAGCTTACATACAGGAAGTTTATAATTTTATTCTGTATTTATTATTAAAATCTAACAATCGTAGATAAAGTACGGTACGCAACTCGTGCGAAAACGGCATTGCTCGTGTGGTTTTACTACCCTCGCTATCGGGTGCAAACTCCACACTCGCAGGCAAAATGCTACTTTCCGCTATCGACGCGTAATGTACTATTAATATACAATTCAAAATGAATCTAATAAAAATATGTCTATAGCTAAAAATGAAAACAAATTTTAATTTTATTAATTAATAATCAAAAAGTTTTCCTTGAGGTCAGTAAATCTTAGAATGTCTAAACATGAGTGTGCATACTAAGACCCGCATTACCAGAGATGATAGATGGTTTGCATTGCAAGTTATAATTAAAGTTTGAAAGTTATTAAGGGTTCTTGCGATCCCTAACGTAGTAAGTCAAGCGATAGACATTACGTGATTCTGATATTGTTTACTGCCTTGGTGCTTAAAATAGACTGAACATCTTTATTAGTAAAGGATTAATACAAACAGACTCTCCACTAAAATTTAAAAAACTTTAATACCAAAAATGCCGATGAGGAAGAAGTAAGTTACATTAAAAAAAAATAAAAAAAATATTTGTGAGAGGTGAGTCTATATCATGTCGGAGATCGACACAAGACCCTTATGAGTCTTATGTTGATCTCCGACATGACTCGCCTCACACAAATCAATTTCTTATTTTTTTAATGTTACTTAGCTCTTCTTATCTGCTCTGATGATGACCTTATGAAGGCTGAAAGCTGCTTTGCTAAATAAACCAGTTTTATCTTTATAATAATACATCATCAGTACCTATTGCGGAAGGAAAAAAAGAGTTACATTAATAAACAGATTTAGTGAGACGGATTATACATGGACGGAGAGGCTGGGTTCAATTCCCCGCCAAGAAGTTATTTTTATGATAAATTTTGATACAATTTTTAATAATAATTAAATGCACCTACCAAAACTAATAAATGGAAAATACTGGGCTAAGTTATGAACTCGTAGATGAGAAAGTTTGTCTGAGTTGTCTCGGACAAATATTATTATTTATTTATTTTTTTTTTCCTTTTCTCACATAAAACATCGACGATAGACAAGCACTTTCATTATATCATTTTTAGGTTCTCAAAAAAATGTATTCCTTTAAAAAAACTCCTGCTTGCTCTCAAACCTTTAACACTAGAATACCTAACTATAAAACTAAGCGCTTATTACCTAACCTGAGTCAATCTGAATCACTTACTGAAAAATCAAAGATTTTATGACTATTATTTTAAATATCATGATTATCAATTATTAACAAGGTAAGGTGAATATATTTGAATAAACATTACTAAATTCAACTTAAATTTTGGTAATTTAATTAAAAAATAAATACTTATCTTCCAAACTAGGCGCTTATTACCTAACATGAGTCATTTAGACTCACTTACTGCAAACTCAAAGATTTGTATGACTATTATTACAAATATCATTATTAGCAGTTATTAATGAGATAATGGAAACATATATGTGAATAAATATAACAATATTTAACTTAATTACTTGGTAATTTATAGGCGATATTATGAGCATCTCACTAAAAAAATAATTATAGTGCTAATATTGACCGATCATCCACGTATAATTAATATCAGACAAGTAATTTTTTCAATAACAATTAGCAATTTTGTTCGCAAAACTGTTGACAGCTAGACCGACAGACAGACAATTTTTAAATTTTAAAATAGAATCAGAATTATCATAATACTTTCGTCCGTAAGCTCGGAAGCAAAAACTTCAATATCAATAACTTACAATAATCTATTGAATTTAAATAAAATAAAACTATGGGGGACAGGCTTGGTTTAAACGTGTTAGAAATTAAGTTTACCTAATATTTGGTACAACACATATAATTTAAATATAAAATCAACTTTGATTAATATTTAGTTTTATAAAATCGAATAAATCCAAGTAATATTCAAAGTCATATTGAGTAGAGATTTCAACTTGGATTCAATTGAATATAATTCATACTAAGATTTTGCTTTAAACTTTTGCTAAGCAAGTTTAAAACTTAGATAAACGGGCCAATAGTGAGATGAAGTTTAGACTGGGTGGAAATGGACAGTTGTCAGCCAGATTTACTCCCAACAATAAGGTAGAAACTAGACGGAGTGGTTTGACCAAACTAGTGCAGTTTTAATAGCTCACAGTGACTCCGTCTACAGGTCTCTGTAATTGACAAAGTTCAACTTGATTTCAAATCCCCCCCTAACGGTGTGGTGACCAACAAACAAAGCTCTTATTGCTATTCTGTTCAAAGAACAATCGATAAGCTTCCAACCGTTCATCCGTTCTTTAAGAATATCAAAACAGCTTCTGTTTAAATTGCACGAGCAGTTGACCTCAAATTCCAAAGCGAGCTTATCCCTTTAATAAAAATAAACAATGTTTGTATATTGTGCTAATAAAAATAAGTTTATAGAAATAATGCCAAACTTTAGTTAACTATCAAAATAAGTAAGTTCCAACTAAGTTTAATCCTGATTTCATTATCTCAATATTCAAAGCGATCTAACGGTACCCAACTGTTTCTAAAATCAAAATTAAATTCTTAGTGGATTGAGTTTGAATCCACTAGTTTTAATAATCAAAGTAAGACATTGCTGTAGAATGCAACTATCTTCTCAATGGATAAAATAAAATTCTTGATTCTGAGCTCTTTGAGGGTAACGGAAGCTTAGCTTAATATGATCGTTTTGAAAAACGACAGATTTAAAATAAAAGGAGGGGAAAAATTAAATTAATTAGACAATAATGGTTTCAAAAGCTTATAGATATATTTTTTTGTTTGATAGCTTACAATAATTGGCAGACTATTTTTTACATTTAACCACTACATTCCCTATAATTAAAATTAGTTTTTTTTTTTTATAATTGTATCTTATTTTTAAATTTTACTTATCCTTTCTCAATAATAACTATAAGCTTTGATCTAAAATTAAAACATATTCTTAAAAGATTAGAAATTCTAACATGTAATTATCTTGTTAACTGTTTTATCAGTTTATTTAACTTAAAAACTCTAAGCTGATTAACCTTTGATACAAAGATGTATTGCTAGATTAACTAAAAAACTCTAAGCTGTTTAACCTTTGATACAAAGATGTATTGCTAGTTTAACTAAAAAACTCTAAGCTGTTTAACCTTTGATACAAAGATGTATTGCTAGTTTAACTAAAAAACTCTAAGCTGTTTAACCTTTGATACAAAGATGTATTGCTAGTTTAACTAAAAAACTCTAAGCTGTTTAACCTTTGATACAAAGATGTATTGCTAGTTTAACTTAAAAACTCTAAGCTGTTTATCCTTTAATGCAAAGATATATTGCTAGTTTAACTTAAAAACTCAAAGCTGTTTATCCTTTAATGCAAAGATGTATTGCTAGTTTAACTTAAAAACTCTAAGCTGTTTATCCTTTAATGCAAAGATGTATTGCTAGTTTAACTTAAAAACTCTAAGCTGTTTATCCTTTGATACAAAGATGTATTGCTAGTTTAACTTAAAAACTCTAAGCTGTTTATCCTTTGATGCAAAGATGTATTGCTACTTTAACTTAAAAACTCTAAGCTGTTTATCCTTTAATGCAAAGATGTATTGCTAGTTTTACTTACTTCCAACGACCTAAAACTGAATTTTGATTTTGATCAGTAGTAATCTAGCTGCCGTAGTGGCAACATCGTTAGTTTAGTTAGCTAAATAGTGTAGAAATGTAGTATAAAATAGGTTAGCTTACATCAGCTATATAGTTCTTTTGCTATGTCTTTCTATCTTTTTCGGTTTCTTTTCACTTACAATTTCAAATTTATTTTCTTTCAAATATTAAATTTTAATAGTTTTATTTTTTTAAAAAGACAAGAAAAATGACAAATGTTTCCATTGAGAAGACATAATGACGGCTTAATCCCTGAGTATGAAGAAGAGGAGGTATCAAACTTCAATCCAACGGAAGTAATAACGGTAAATAATGACGAGGAAGAAGAGAAAAGTAACGCGCTGTTGGCTGGAGTGGATATGCAGAATCATTCTCAGGTATTTAATAACACTACTTTACCTTTTATCGGGCAAAATGTAATAGTTTCGAGAAAATCTGGCCAAAAGCAACAGGCCGTAGTGACGGAGATATTATCGACGAATAATGACCATGACCCCATTCAACTAAATAATAATATTGTTGTTAACGTTGAATGGATAGAGAATGACGGTTGTATTAAAGGTAAAACTGTCGATGTTAGCAGAATTTCTTTCTCAAACACGGAACCTATTAATACGACTATAGAAACAATTAACAGACAAGTCAATAATATCTCTCAGCTAAATGACGAACCAGACTCGAATTCTCAGCCAAGTATTAGTTGTTTTGCACCAAATACAGCATCTAAACTTTGCACTAGTGAGAATAATAGTACAAAAAATTTTACTGAAAATAGAACAGTTTGTTCTCTTTGCAGTTTGTCATTTAAAAATCAAAGAGGCTTGAACACACATATTGCAAAAAAACATCCGATAGAAGCCAACTTATTAAAACTTAACAGCTTACTTGAAAATAAAGAAAGGAGTGACAACAAATCAGACATAAATGATCAAATCGATGTCTGGGCAGATAAGTTTAAAGATTTTCTTGTACTAGATTCCGATAATTTTAAACGTAATGAAATCGACAAAACTGTTAACGACTTTCTAAAATTCCTTAGACAGGCTAACAATGATTTACCAGGGCCGAAACATCCTGCCGCTCGTTACTATAAGATGCGTAAGAAGAACAAAAATAACAAAAGTACGAAGGGAGCTAGTAAATCATCTAATCCACAACGAGCCAATAAAGCCTCCAGAGAAAAACGCAAACAACAATATCAATATGAAGTGGCTCAATATAACTATTACAACAGGAGAAAGAAAGTAGTTAACAATGTTATGAACTCAGATCAGCCTAAACAATGTCCAGTAGATATCGGTAAAGTAGAAGATCACTATAAATCAGTCTTCGAAGAGCAGAATAATACTGAGAGGGAGTACTATCAGAACAAGGTTACGAATCCTAATATAATATCAGTAGGAATGAGCGACATCCATAGGGCTGTGAAGTCAACATCACTCGATACATCTCCTGGACCCGACGGTGTTTTGATTAGAACTATTAAAACCTTAAATATCTATCATATTATTAAGACAATTATTGACTTAATCCTGAAATTCTCATACGTTCCTGAACCCCTCAGGAGAGGACGTACTGTTCTAATTTATAAAGGAAAAGGAGATGTAAACAATATGTCATCTTGGAGACCTATTACTATGTATTCGATACTCAGACGAATTATCGAGAAGGTTTTGGACGCAGAATTAAGAAGACAAGTATCCTTCCACCCAAGTCAAAGGGGTTTTATAAAAGGTCTTCCAGGATGCCATGTGAATGCCAGGCTTATGAATGCTGTACTTCAAGACGCTAAGAAGAAAAAGAAGACGGCTGTAGTTGTTTTCCTTGACGTCACCGGAGCCTTTGATAACGTTGGCCACAGTCACGTAATAAAAACCCTTAAATCTAACGGCGTTTCTTCGGACTTAATAAATAGCATAGAAGCTTTACTATGCAACAATACCATCAAAGTTTCTTTAGGTCTGAAAGAAACAGCCCCTATATCCGTTTGCAGAGGAGTACCTCAGGGGGGACCCATATCGAGTACTCTTTTTAACATTGCCATTGACCATCTTTTCAACGAATTCTGTGACCCAAAAATAGCCAATAGTTTAGGTTATGAACTCTCTGAAGGTAAAGATCGTATAGTGTTAACGGGGTTCGCCGACGATCAGGCAATAACAGCGTGTGATATGGAAGCTGCTGAAAGATTAATCGACGGTATACAGAGAAGGTTATGTGAAATTGGACTGAGCGTTAATCCACAGAAAAGTACTGCTTTTGTTGTGATAGACGGGATACTTGACGAACGTGTGTTAAGACTGGAGTATGGAGGTGAAATCGTGTCAGTAAGTGAGGGTGAAACAATCAAGTACCTTGGTTGCACCTTCTCGGGAGAGCTAGTTTGTAATGAGGACTCAATTCGCAAGCTTCATGAGAACCTTAACAAATTAACAACGTCGGATTTATTGAAACCTGACCAGAAGCTAAATATACTAAACCAGTATATCTTTCCTGCGTTGACATACCCATTACAAACTGCACCTCTCACTAAATTACCTCAACCACTATTAGAAGGTATCGACGTCATCATAAGGAGAAGTACGAAAGCAATAGTAGGACTCCCAGCTAGCACCACATCTGCTATGCTGTACTCGCCCCGACGTTTTCGGGGGCTTGGTATCTTAAGATGCACCTGGGAAGCTCCTTTACAACATCTTAGCATTGCTCAGAGGTTAAGCGCAGTTCAAGATACCTTGTTTCAAGACACCTTCAACTTTGACGAGGAAGTGACGGAGTGTTTAAAACGATTGAGCCTAAAAAATGAGTCTCAGGAAAACATCAATGTCAGAACGCTACGACAAAGCCTACGTGAAAAAAGTTTTGATGAGTGGACGAATTGTAAGTGGCAGGGTGTTGGTGTAAAGCATTTCAAGGAATATCCGAATTGTAACAAATATATTTGGGACCGGAAAGTACTAACGGGATCAGAATGGACCAACTCCATCAAACTTAACGTTAATTACGCCCCTTTAAGAGCTGTACCGGGTTATCAGTCAACAGGAGCTGTTGGGACCCTCTGTCGCAAATGTGGCAGAGAGAATGAAACTCCAGCACATGTGCTTGGAAAATGCCCACATAACATGCTTCTTGTGACTAGACGCCACCATAACGTTAAGCGCAAGATCTCGGAAGTCCTCAAAGAGAAAAAGTATATTTGTTATGACGAGGTTTATGCTATTGACTCGGAAGGTTCTTCTAGATTTTCCGACATTATAGCATTCCACCCGGACAACAAGACTGCCCTTATTATTGACCCCACCATCAGATATGAAACTAACGACATAGACCAAGCCAACAAAGTACACGAGGAGAAGAAGATCATCTATGAGAAGTGCATCGAGTTTTATAAAGATAAGTTTCGAGCTTCTCATGGTGATAGAGATTATAAAGTGTATGGATTGTGGTTTGGAACAAGAGGGACTATACCAGCTAGAACTAAAAACTTCTTTGACGAGATCGGTACGGACCAGAATTTTTTAAGACTACTTTCAGAAAATATAATTTTGGACTCATTAGGTATCCTTAACCACCATGTTTATTCTTAATTTTTATGTTTTATTATTATCTTTGTTAATTTTTAGTATTGTGAGTTTATGAATTACTTGATAGTTCATTGTAATATCTTTGACAAACTTATATTAGTTTTATAGTGCTACTCTGATTGTATTAGTGTATTACCATAGACTTTACTTTAAACTAAAGGATTTATAATTTAGCTATTATTATTTTAAAATGTTGTCATTAGATTGATAAGTACGCTGTGTGTGAAAGCAAACCTTAATATAAGGCCAGCCTCACTTGTTTAGATTTTTTAAATAAAGTGTTTATATATATATATTATGCAACTATTGCCAAATCTAACAATGCAAAACCTGAATTTAGAAAATTCCCTTACAGAAATGACATCTCTAACCAAGTTTGAATTTGAATTATGATTATTTCGAAAGTCTTAACATAAATCATATATAATTGGAGATGGTAATAATATTGGTTAGTTAAGTGTCTCGAGAGTGAAATTGGATTCTCTATTCTAACTGTTCTACCCATTAAAATATATATTTATACTTGCAGTGGCCTTCACTACGCAACCCACGAGGGGCTTATGCTACAAATCAGTGGCTGTTTCCTAGTTCATATGCATATAGATAGCCCAAAATTAATTATAAGTGTCTGCGCTCTTTGAATTTTGCTAAATTGATACTTCAATTCATCTAAAATAGATTACCAATTTGTGTGGCACATCGCTTCCTCGTGTCCTATTTCGTATATTTTATTGATTTTATGCGTTTACAAGATATTGTTGTCAAATTTATTTAATTATCCTTTTGTTTTTTAAATCTGTCAAAATGGTTTTGATTTTGCTTCCAAGTTTATTCCATATAGCTTCCAAAATTATCGGAAGCTATGTGGTCGTAAAGAACAAAATATTTTTAGGTCTCCGATTTCAAAGAATGCAAGACAGAATTCCGTTTCAGACATCAGGAAATATTTTTGATTCGTGTCTGTTTGTCGGTCAGTCGCTCAATTATTGCAAACCAACAAATCTTAAAAACTAATCATCCGATTTTATTGAAATTTGGATGTTGTGGTCATAATTAGCCCATAGTTAGTTTTAAGTTTCAACCTTCTCTTCCACTTGCACAAACATACATTTATTTACACCTATATCTTCAATAAGTACTTGTAGTACCTATATCTACAAAAGTATTTTTTTAAAGCAACTTAATATATTATACAAGTGTTACGATAAGTTATATTACCTAATACCTGATTTATTGAGCTGAGCGAAGCGAAGCTCTTATACTACACTTTGCATTTTTTCTGATGCACACTCTTCCTGAACGGCTGAACTGATCTGCACAAAATTTGGCACGGTCAAAGTGACTACCCACAGGAAGGTATAAATCTGAAATTGTCCAAATTGGTACACAGTGGTACGGGGTACAGAGTACAAAAGTTTTCTCCTGAACGACTAAGCCAATCCTCACAAAATTCGGCACGGTCATAGTGACCAACCACAGGAAGGTATAAATCTGAAATGGTCCAAATTAGTACACGGGGGTACGGGGTACAAAAGTTATAATAGTATATGCCCTTCAAGATGCATGTCGTTGGAAAGCTCTTTAAGAGTACAGTTATTGTTGTGTGTCAACTTATGTCATATTTTCATTTATGAGGGGTCATTCTATTCGTAAAATAGGAAACAATGGAAAAGTGAATAAATATTATTTAAATGCATGTTCAGCTCAATATTGCAAGCACTGCACACCTAGTAGTAATTATTAGTTTTATCCTCGTTTCTAATTCCCGTCTTTAATCTAAGATCTCAGAGTAAGGAAGGGGTATAGAGGGAGCAATGCGATTTGAAAAGTGGTTCATTATGCGCGACACCCATATACTAAACCTCTCAAGCGAGCTCAACCCGAACTAAAGTGACAACAGCACGATCACGTGGTCACTAGTCCTTGTCTTATTGGTCTATTCATTGTCCTTACGTGACCATGGACGCTTGTCAACAAAATCGTTAACGTCATCTTGTGCTTTGTTTGATTGTTTTATTATCAAAATGTCAAATATGTCAAAACTAGCTGGATACCCGTGCTTCACTACGGAGTGTTATTTTAATTTGATAAATATATAAACTATCACCAAGAAACATTTAAATTATTTTACTATGCGAGAATATCTAGATTCTATCCCTCCCACTTATTTCTATACCCCCTCCTCTTTGATAAGATAATTTGCAAAAATCCTAAATCCCCCCCCCCCCCTAAATGAAAATATGACATAACAACAATTACTGTACTCTTAAAGAGCTTTTCAACAATATGCACCATAAAGGGTATATTCATTACTCCGACCCCATTTTTTTTACTTGTACCCCCGTGTACCAAAATTTAAATTTCCAAAATTCATGTATGCAATGACCTTCCCCTTGCTTTGACTGTGAACTGTGCAAATTTTGATCGAGATCGGACTGAAACTGTAGATTTGTATGAAGAAGAATACACACATACGTTGATCCATAGATAAATATAATATATCCGCCATTGATGTATTTTTTCATTTTACCCCCCTAAATATACATAACAACAATTACTGTACTCTTAAAGAGCTTTTATACGGTATGCATCATAAAGGGTTTTTTCATTACTTTGACATTTGTACCCCGTACCCAAGTGTGCAAATTGTCATCGAGATCGGACAAAAACTGTATTAACCTTCACCCACACACACACACTCACATATACGTTGACTTTTATGTATATATTATAGATATAAATTTCCATTTTACCCTCCCCCCCCCCTAAATGAAAATAAGACAAAAAAATATATAACAACAATTACTTTTCTCTTAAAGAGCTTTTCAACGATATGCATCATGAAGGGTATACATTACTTTGTCAGTTGTACCCCGTACCCCTGTGTACCAAAATTTTAATCTCGTAATCTCATGTAGGCAGTGACCTTCAACCTTGTTTTGAAGGAAAAGTGTGTAAATATTCATCAAATCAGGGTAAAACTGTAGATTTGGAGATAAGACATACCCTCATACACTCTTCTTTATTTATAAGATAGAGGTCTATTTTTCCACTTTACCCCTCTCTTAAGTGGAAATATGATAAAACTGTACATAACAACAATTACTGTTCTCTTAAAGTACTTTTAAACGATATGCATCATGAAGGGTATATATTACTTTGACCCCGTATTCATTATTTGTACCCCGTACCCCTGTGTACCAAAATTTATATTTCGCAAAATCATGTAGACCTTGATTTTTCCCTTGCTTTGAAGGTCAAGTGTGCAAATTTTCATCAAGATCTGACTAAATCTGTAGATTTCTATTAAGAACATACACACGTACGTTGACTTTTATATATATATGGCCGTCATCTTTAATCAAAATGCCCGATTGGTAAACTATTTATCAAAAGTTACTAATTTCATAAAAGGAAGCCAACTTCTAAATTTCAAGGTTCTAGTACAATTGGTTCCCGAGATATCGTCTTGTCAAATTTTGTATATAAATGGCCGCCATCTTGAATCAAGATGGCGGATTTTTAAAATATTTCTTAGCGAGCACCTAGGAGGTAAGAGGAACACACCTACAAAATTTCATGGTCGTAGGTCCAGTGGTTTCAGAGATATCGTGATGTGTCAGTGAGTCAGTGAGTGGTATTTGGATTTTATATATATAGATATCAAATATTTAAGAGAAAAATATGAGCTGACATCAGATAAATTTGTGTTTTTATCGAGATATCGATACTGTTTCACCAAACTGCCACTTGGGAGGTTTAGTATAGGGGTGTCGCATAATGAACCAATTTTTGAGCCCCCGATTTTATAGTATTGTTCACTCTACCCCTTCCTTACTCTTAGACTAAGAAGGTATTTAAAAAAAATCAATATATTTTGAATTTGAATACCTATGTGATAAACAGAGATGGCCACGGATATAGGCTATGGGACGACTCTGGCATCGTCCTTATTATTTAATGACAATAAAAAATTAATGATAATAAAAAATTATCATTATTTTTTCTAATATCAAAATGCAACTGACTTGCAAGTCCACTTTCGAAGTGTAATATCTCCAAAAATAAAATGAATCTTTATAAAATTTATGTGACTTGTATGTGTCACTTAAAACGAAGACAGTCTCTCAATTGGTTTTGTTAATATTTCATCTTAGATTTTAATTTTAGAAATTCTTCAAGCTTAGAATGTTGTCTTTATTTCGATCACTAGAACATAAAGATATTTAAATCCATCCATTATGGTAACAGATTGTCTTCTACGATATCGTTGAAAGTAAAATCGAAGTGAAACAATAATGAAAAGCTAAATGAAGCAAGTTATCTAAATAATAATTTATTACAATTTTGGTCAGATTTCAAAAGTATTATGTATTTTTTGGAAAGATTCCAAAAGTCACACAATTTATCGGTCGAGCATTGTCATTTCGATAATTTATTTAAATTATCAATTTATAGAAAATTAATTTTTGGCTAAAATACATAATATTTTCAAACTTATCAAAACATCATTTTTTATAATTGTTTAAACTATTTTTAGCCATTTTAAATGGTATAACTTGACATTGTGCTTTTAAGTGTAGAGAAGCTCGAATAAATGCCATTCCAGATTCATTTTTTTTTTTTTAATTTCATCCAATACCGCTTTATTTTTATTGACAAGGGATCCCAGATCAATTAAGTGTCTGCACCACTTAATAGCTTCTCCATTCAATTCTATCTTGTCTATTATTCTGCAATCTTTTTGAAGCTTATAGGATATGCATCTGCTTAATTATAGGGTCAGTTCGCAAAACCAAGGACCCATATATTTTCCTGCGTTTGTCGCCTGTTCTCTCGACTATACCGTTCACTTTGAAATTTGACATATATACAGAGTGGGCCAATAAAAACCGCACTTTTTTTAACATTTATAGCTCAGCTTCTGTAATAGATAGAGATATGGAGTTTGCGGGGTCTGAAAACTACATTTTTCTAATTTAAATTTCATATCTATAACTTTAAAAACGGTTAAGGCCGGTCGTCCACTGGAAGCGACTACGCGCTACTAAGCGACTTGGCGACAACAGGCGACTATGCGCGACCTATCCGAATATATAGAGTACCATATAACCTCGTCCTTTGCAAGCGACCTTGAGCAGGCGA
>KZ652398.1:46617-59795 GCA_001010745.2 Gerris buenoi | reverse complement strand
GACAGACAGACAGACAAACAGACAGAAAAACAAGACAGACAGACAGACAGAGCCGTTATATAAGGTTTCTTTTTTATTTTGTACAGAAACCTAAAAGTTGCAAGTACTGAGATCCGTCGTCCGTTGTCCAAGTCTGTCGAGCATGCTGGACAGACCTGGGTCCGCGGACCAACAAGGAAAAATCCGCGGATTTGCCCCACACACGAGCGAACCGTGTCCGCGGACCGAGTTGAAGGACTAGATCCGACGGACGGGGTTTGCACGTTAGTGGAGGAACAACAGACCTGAGATCCGCGGACCGGGTCCGTCAAAAAATCCGCTCGTGTATGGCCAGCTAATATTTGCAAACCATCAAATCTTAAAAATTATAGTTCATAGATTTTCATGGAATTTGTATGGTAGGTCATAATTATAATTATCTCATTATTGGTCCTATATATAAGTTTCAAACTTAAGCGCTCATTTGTTTCTGTTCCACATGCGCAAAAACATACATTTATTTACACCTATAGCTTCAAAAGTACTAATCTCATTTGTATGAAACTTTTATAGTTTATCGAAAGTAACCGCAGATAGCCCTAGATTTATCTGAACCGTCTGTGCTATTACTATTTAACTTTTGCTAAATTTATACTTTAATTCATGTAAAAAATCAAAACAATTTTGACAGATTCAAAAATGGGGGGAACAATTAAACAAATTAGTCAATAATGGCTTGTAGAAGTTTAAAATCAAGAAAGTACGTGATAGAATGCGAGGAAGCTATGTGCAACACCAATTGACAGCCTATTTTTCCCCCAAGATATAATTTTGGAATTACCTTTAAATTAAAATGTGTAGTACAATGTAGTAAATGTAATTTTACTTTGCACTTATTAATAAAAATTTTTGAAAGCATATATAGCTATTTGCGTACCTAGAGCAGTAAGGGCGTTATTACTGGCCGAGGGCGAAGTTTGAAAGCACAAGTGCGTAGCACGAGTGCGATTAACGCCCGAGGCCTGTCATAGCGCATTGCGCTTACTGCTCGTGGTGCGTACACTATTTTCTTGCCCACCACATGTAAACTAACTACAAAAAACTATTTTGTCGTAATCTTCAAAAACAATAAATGCATTTTAAGGTTAAATCATTACCAAAACAAACCGCAGTTATATAAAATATTGATTGTTTATAAATTGAACAGCTGACGCTGAGAACTACTCTAGCGCTTCCTGCACGCCGCGGCCCGGCCAGGAAGCGGCCGCTTCTCGAACTAATTAGCGGCCCTGTAATGATAAAGCATGCATTATTACCGGCCCCAGGGCTGTAATATAGAACTTTACCGGCCGCTCAGGATAGGAATGTTTACAAGTGGAGGGCGTTAAAAGTTTTAACTCGTTTTCCAGTTAGTGTATCCGTTAAATAAAATGTTAAATGAATTACCAATTACAGTGGCATATAGCTTCCTCGCTACATACGACCTAAAATTGGACGAATAGACACCGTCACTTGAATATAGAATAATGTGATCCTACTGTTAGACCTACCTTACATTTTCCAGTGGTGGTTACATTTATTCTTATTCAATATTAATGTATGTCTAATGCCTAATCCTCAGCTAAATGCTAATTTTGTTTAAAAAAAATTAAACTGTACCTTTTACCTATTTATTTGATTATTGTTTCTTGACAAATACAAGATATTCAGGATTATATTTTAAATGTGTGCAGATGTTTTAAATAGACGTTAGGCTACATATCTTTAAAATCGGTAATTTTACTTTTAGAAAGAGGACGAAGGATTGAAATTTATATCTATTAGTTATTAAGATGTTGCGGTTCACAAACAATTTTTTACTTGTACTACTGGCAGGCTAACAGACCAACATACAGACATGAGACCAAAATGTGTTCTCTAATGTCTGAAACGAATTTCTGTCTAGACATTTTTAAATTCCAAGACATCAATAAATGTAATTTAAATTGTATGATTACTTGAATATGATGTCTAGTTTCTTATTATAGCTACTTTATAATAAACATTACTAGCTGGATACCCGTGCTTCGCTACGGAGTGTTTTTATATTTGATAAGTTTATAAACTACCAGGAAAGCATACAAGTTATTTTACTATGCGAGAATATCTAGATTCTATCCCTCCTACTTATATCCCACTCCTCTTTGATAATTTAATTTGTAAATATCCTAAATTTACCCCCCTCCTAAATGAAAATAAGACAAAACTGTACATAAAAACAATTAGTGTACTCTTAAAGAGCATTTCAACGATATGCATCATGAAGATGGAGGGTATTAATTACTTGTACCCCGTACCCCTCTGAACCAAAATTTATAGTTCGAAAATTCGTGAACAGTAACCTCCCCTTTGCTTTGAAGGTCAAGTGTGCAAATTTTCATCGAGATCGGACTAAAACTGTAGATTTGTATAAAAGACTATACATATGTACACCCTTATGATGACTTTTATATCCATATACCCCTTCTAAATGAAAGTAAGACAAAACTGTACTTAACAACAATTACTTTTCTCTTAAACAGCTTTTCAACGATTTGTATCATGAAGAGTATCTATTACTTTGTCATTTGTACCCCTTAGACATTACAACAATTACTGTACTCTCATAGAGCATTGCAACGACATGCATCATGAATATGAAGGGTATTCATTACTTGTACCCCGTACCTCTGTGTACCAAAATTGTAATTTCGTAATCTCATGTAGGCAGTGACCTTCACCTTGTTTTGAAGAAAAAGTGTGTAAATATTCATCAAATTAGGATAAAAGACATACCCTCATACGGATACTCTTCTTTTATATAAGATATAGCTTTATTTTTCAATTTACCCCCCTCCTAAGTGAAAATATGATAAAACTGTACATAACAACAATTACTGTCCTCTTAAAGAGCTTTTCAACGATATGCATCATGAAGCGTATTCATTACTTTGACATTTGTACCCCGTACCCCTGTGTACCAAAATTAAATTTCGAAAATTCATGAAGTCAGTGTTTTTCCCCTTGCTTTGTAGGTCAATTATGCAAATTTACATCAAGATCTGACTACAACTGTAGATTTGTATAAAGAACATACATTCGTTGATTTTTATATATGTATGGCCGCCATCTTAAATCAAAATGCCCGATTGGTTAACCATTTATCTAAAGTTACTAATTTGATATAAGGAATCTAACTTCTAAATTTCAAGGTTCTAGTGCAATTGGTTCCGGAGATATCGTCTTGTCGAATTTTGTATATAAATGGCCGCCATCTTGATTTAAGATGGCGGATTTTTAAAATATTTCTTAGCGAGCACCTAGGAGGTAAGAGGAAGACACCTACAAAATTTCATGGTCGTAGGTCCAGTGGTTTCAGAGATATCGTGATGTGTCAGTGAGTCAGTGAGTCAGTGAGTGGTATTTGGATTTTATATATATAGATTAATAAAATAATACAATAATTTAATTTTAATATTAAAAAAAATCAACTAATTAAAAAAAAGATATTATTCGTTCTATCTTTGTAGCATTCTTATTTTTGTAAATTTTATCAATGGTCCAATCAAAATGTTCGGTCACCCCTAAGGGGCTATATTGACCCTGTTGGACTCAAGAGACTCTAAAGCTTTGTTTTTACTACTGTGATAAGATAGACAGGACAGTGGATGATTTCCCTTAGGATTAATTCCCCAAGAATTAACGCATTACTAAAAGAGAACTAATTCAACTTTTTTTTAAAAAAAAATCTAAACTTTAGAAATTAAAAATGACTAATATACCTAATAATTTAAAAAGACAGCTTTATTGCACTGTTAGAAGAAATGGAAATCAACTTTTGCTTGCTCGCAATCATTCGTTTTATGATTTTATATGACCAATTAAATTCTATATCATTTCAATATAGAGTGTTTTACTATATTCAATAGTACAAAAAACAATTTTACACACAAACGAAAACGAAGGTAGATTTTCGATTTTGTTTCCTTCAAAAAGAACATTTATTTCACAAACAAAATTTTATTGCTTATCCAAAAAACTTTTTTTGTAATAACTAAATCAAAATAAACCATGAAAAATACCTCCAGCCACGGAAATTATTTACTAGATTAGTTACTGCACAAAAAGGTCAGGTCGATTAAAAAATATAATATCCTAAAAATAGAATATCCTAAAAATAAGAATGTTTTTCCCACTAAAAACTGTTTAAAATTTAGGAAGTCACATTTCATGGAATCACTTACGTTAAAGTAATAAGTTAAACAAACAAAAAAAGGTATAAGGACATTTCCGTTGCAAAACATGAATCATATTTAGCATTAAATAAGTTTATATTTTATTTCCTTATTATTTTTTTGACTAGTTTTGTCGCCAATATACCCACTCATGGATGTTTCTGAAATATGACGATGACTCTTAAAACTCCGTTAGAATCTTTGGAAAAACCAGCGATTTATATTATAGTTGAAGGCTATGATATTTACAAAATTAATAGTAATTGCGGTTAATATAAAAATAATTTATTCGTTTAAGAAACGGCAATACATTTTGGATTAAAATGAAGATCAATGTAACAACTTAATTATTGCTTATCGGATTAGTTAGCGGAGAAAATAAAATTTATGATTCTGTATAAAAATGTAAGAAGATTGTATTATATAAGTTTTTAATCATTATAAATGTTAACAACTACCATCTTTTATAGTCTCAATGATAATTTTTGAACTAATTCTCCAGAGTATAAAACAATTTAGTATACATTTTACTACTAATAATAAAAATAAGTTGATTTAATTTAAATTCTCGGAGAGTAAAAAGTATAATGTTATTAGCTAAAAAAACTTATTGCAACAATAAGAATTGCAATGCCATTGAGTCCTGGTTCTTGAGCAATACTATGGTAAGAGAGCGCTTTTTCATTATGATCTGCAGGGTCAAAACACTAAAGGCGATTAAAAATATAATATTTATCACAGTAACTTAAAACCTACATAATAATCACTCGACGGTTAATAGAAAGTAACAAAAAATATCGCCTCCACAATTTTATAAATAACTAACATACGCGTTCGAACATTGTATAATATTTATCATCTTTAGTATTAACAAAGTAAGAGTAAAACAAAACGTAATATGGACCCAATTGTGGACTAGTTACGACTAATCCAAATTCCATTAAAAACGGACTAGTATATTGCTTCCGAGCTTACCGAAGGTGACGAAAGCTATACCTAATCGTTCTGAAGAACGAAAATAGTTTTTCTCTGATTTCAAAAATCCGTTTCAGACATCAAGGAGCATTGTTGGTTGCGTGTTTGTCTATTGGTCTGTCACTCCATTTTTGCAAACCAACTAGACTTCCGATTTTAATAAAATTTCTTTTGTAGGTCATAATTAGCTCATTGTTGTTCCCATATAAGTTTGAATTTTCTAGGCTCATTTTTTTTCTCTTCCACCTGCGCAAAAACATACATTTATTTACACCTACAGCTTCAAAAATATACTTATCTAATTTGTTTGAAACTTTCATAGATTATCTAAAATAACCTGCAGTTAGCCCCAGATTAATTTGAACCGTCTGCGCTCATTAAATTTTGGTAAATTGATACTTTAATTTATAAAAAAAAAAAAATCAATTTGACAGATTAAAAAAAAACAGGGAAAAAACAATTACACAAATTAGACAATAATGTCTTATAATGCATAAAATCAATCAAGTAAGTGATAACATGCGAAGAAGCTAGGTCCACACAAATTGGCAGTCTATTTTAAGATATGGTGGTTCGAAAAAATGTATAAAAACACTCAGACAAAAGAAAACGCCTCAAAAATGGTTCTTGATGTCCGAAACGGATTTCTTTCTTGGAATTTTTATATTCGCGGATTTAAAAACATTTCATTTTCTAGAACGATCAAAATGGTTCCATTACCTTTAAGCTCGGAAGCAAAAGTTTGAGAATCGTCCCTTTTGTGACTGTAAAACACGGTAAGATTAATGGAGGTCAAGATTGAGTGGAAAGAGACAGGGAGGCTACAGAGAATCAGAAACTCGGATTGGCCTAACTACTCTAGAGAACTACCTCAAGTGTAGCGAACTGGAGGATTGTGGCCCTAGAAAGGGATTTCTAAAGGAGTAAACTTCGGGAGATCATTTTACTGTAGAGCTATTCAAAGTAAAGTTAAGTAAGTTATATTATACCAATAGATAACCAAGGAGATTAGATATTCAACATGTTTAATCAATGCGTTCACTACACAAGATTAAGAAACTATATTTTCAAAACTTGACAATGTAATAATAGATATACAATTGAATTATAAAAGTAAAAAGAAATATTAACCAAATCAGATACAAAAGCAATCACCTGCTCATGTATTATTCTTGCACCACGTGAACAGTATCATTTCGTAACCTTGGGACTCCTAAAATAAAATACTATAATCTAGATCTCACGATGTCGGATGTTTGCGGGCACATACGTACAGATATTCATCGATATGAAAGTACAGGCAGACAGCGTAACATTGAAATAAGTATAGAATTTATAAAAAGACATATAGGTCTTTATAAATCACTTTTACAATCACTCTGTATACTTGATAATTATACTTCTACTTTACAATGTATTACTTACATTATTTTTGTCTTATTAAACTGTATTTTTTTAGCTGAATCAAATAAGAAAAATATATCTAATTGTGAAATATATATTGCAAAATCATAAAATTAGACAATAAATACAAATATTATATGAATATAAATCAGTTTACGATTGATCTTGAACTGAACACTATATGCTTGTTAAAAAAATAAAAATTTTAATACCAGATAGCTTTCTTAATTTTCAAAACAAATATATTTTATTGTAATACAACGTTACGCTCTATTTAATGTTCTAATAATAGTAAAAGTTCTTTAAAGAGAAATATACTTAGAAAAATACTTAGAAGTAATACTTCTTGCAAATACTTAGAAAGTAAACATTACATACCTTAATCAGGTGTATAATTAAATATCTTACATTTTTAACGAACTAAAAGGTTGTATATACATCGATAAATGAGCCGTATATTCTATTTTAATCTTAAAAATAATTCTATGCTAACTAATATTGGATTAACAACCATGTGGAAAATAATGTTAGACAATATTTGTATTTTGATTGACCCCATTCATCAATTATCAAATATATTAATTGAGAGCTATTAAGTCTAAAACTAAAGGGACGCCTATAGTCTATAATAGTAGTAAACTAATTTGCAAAATTGCTACTTTTAATGACGTAAAAAAGCATATCACTTTTAAGGTTTAAAGAAAAGATGGAAACAATTGAATAAATGAGATAATACTGGTTTGTTAACATCATCAAAGCACGAGGAAGCTATATGCCATACTAATTGGCTGACAATATTTTGACATTTCATGTTTTAGCTGTGGAACATACCTCAAAAAGCGTTGTTACCTAAAAACTCAGAAAAGTGTAACAGGGAGTTGAAAAGCTATAGGAGGTAGGTGGTGCAATCCAGTCTCCAGCTGATGGGCTTCCCCTACCGCGGCTTCGCAGGGGAGAATGTCGAACAGAGTTCCACTGGTACCAGGGAAGTAGGCAGTTGCAGGAGCTATTCATAGTTGCACTAGACTAGAGGAAAAAACGGACTCGAAGGTCTACTTTCGGGTCCCCCCCCCCCACTCTGGCCCTATTATAGCCCAGCGCGCTACACTTTAACCTTAAATCTTAAATTAAACTACCACACTAACAATTGAGATTAACAATCGAACTTGTTTTGATCTCCGAGTGGAGCACGTATCAAAGCCCTCCTTATCTCTGTCACACTCTGTTTTTTCTCCCTCGTTCTTTATTCTCCCTTGGCTTCCTCATTATAATTAATTGTTACCCGGAATACTTTTTTGAACTCTCTGCTTGATTCTTGGTGTTGATTGATTTAATAAAATTTGGATGGGAGATCATGATAAGCCCATTGATGGTCTCATATAAGTTACAAAATTCTGCGTTCATTTGTTTCTCTTCCACATGAGCACAAGCATACATTTATTTACCCTACAGCTTCGAAAGTACTGATGTGATTTGTATGAAAATTGTATAGTTTATAGAAAGTAGCGTACAGTAGCCCTACATTAATTTGAAGAGACACCAATATGCGTAACTAAAATAAAGACACCAAAAAGTTACATGAAATGTCTCACTGTCTTGCAGACTCGTATGCAAGCATTTTTTTTTTGGAATTTTTCTTTTTGCACTTACCTACTAAATACCAAACAAATGTTTTTTCAATTAAAAAATGCCAAAGTCGAAATGTAAGTCGAAATGTCAAAGGTAATTATCGATAATGGTTTCTTTCCTAAAAGGATTAACTCAATATTCATTACAACACTTAATGGATCATTACAGAACTTAAAATTGGCCAATTTACACACCTAATCCCTATGGGTATCAGAGTTGAACATATACCTACCTATCACTTAACAATTTATTTTGGTACCCAGTGAAATCTGAGTCACGTAGTGCTTGAAGTCTGATGTTTCACAATAATTTAAACCCTTTGTAACTCTGATTTTCCCAAAATAAGCTCAAGACGATTCTTTCATTAGTGGAAGCGAAACATTGGACTTCAAACCTTTGGTAATTATGATTTCACCGGAATGAGCTCTTGACTGTGCTTTCATTAATGGAAGCGAAAACGAACCATCAAACCCTACATACTCTGTTTTCACTGGAGAAAACTCTTATCGATGCTTTTTTCATTAGTGGAAGCGAAACATTGGACTTCAAACCCTTTCGTAACGAGGACGTCACCCGAAAACCAAGAAATTCATCCCTGATAAACAATTACCTTCATGAGACAATCTACACACCACATAATATATCACCTATCTGGATTAGCAGAACTTGCAAAAAGAGTATCTTGGTTTTAGAAGCTATTGCTTTAAGGTGGGACGTTGATACGCTAACTTCTTGTCCTATGATTTAAATCATAAGCTAAATTATTTCGATTTCGACAGTATCAAGTTGGCTGAAAATTTCTAGCTCAACAACCACTCAAGAGAACTTTACACAGCAATAATATAAAACATGTGCTGATGAATCATTAAATTAACGTTTATCATTAAAAGGTAATCAATCCTTTCTACTTAGATAAATATGTGTTGTTATCAATTCATATGGGTAAATTTCTCAACTATGACGAGTTAACAATATCAACCATAATTAATTTGATTTAAAATGCCCTTTTGAAAACAGTAAGTAGTTTTTAAACATTCATGATGAAAGAGTTTTTACCTTACTCTTTTTACTTTAAGACTGCATAACATCACGTAGTATAGTAAACCGATACTATCCCTAAGATAAAAATACACCCTCTTAAAAAAATACCGTAGCCGTAAAAGGTAATAAAAACTAAATTTATAAAAAGACCAAACAGAGGTCAACGCAGAGAAGCTCAAGGTTTAGTCGTCCAATCTGCCATAAAACTGAGTTTTTACTTTTTTATAGATTTCCACTTGACCAAACTCAATTTATGGTTTCGTTACTGCTGAGAAGGGACGCGGTACAGACTAAATGGTGCGAAAAATGAACCAAGTTTCCGTCCATCCTTTCCCATTGCATTTTACACTTTATTGATTCTCTATTATATTTCTCTCACCATCGTTTCTCTCTGATCTCTCCCTGTAATATCACATGGAATCGACAAAGAGGAATTTAATGTATTCCGTTTTTTACTTTCTCATATAAAGAGAAAGTATTGTGATGGCGCGAAAATTCGATTTTGAGATTTTGATGGATTTACACGTTTTGAGGTCCTCGTAGTCCAAAAAAGTGGTTTTTAAAAAATCTCTGTCTGTCGTCTGTCTGTCTTCTGTCTGTCGTCTGTGCAGACGCCTAATCTACTGGGCCGATTTTGATGAAATTTGGCATACATGTTCAGAAAAATCATACCCCGAGGTGAAATCGAAAAATGAATTTTAGCTTCAAATTTGAGGGACTACCCCCCAAAAACGTGAAATGACAATTAATGACGCTTCAAATGGGTATGAGAAGACCGATTTTAATGAAATTTCGCAGTTAGGTAGACCTTTTCCTGCCATCAAATATAGGCCAAAGCATCTATTGATTTATGTTTCCGAAATTTAGATTTTAGAATATACTAGATTTTTTTTATTACTGGTCTTATATTACTTTGCTTTGTAAGTTTCATCGCACACCTATTACCCCAATTTTGAACCACTTCCCGTCATTCAATCTTCNTGCCACAGGCAACACTGTACCTGATAAGAAATCACTTCTACTATACGATAATATCTTTATATTATTATTTATTGATTATTCCTCTTTATTTTTGAGTTTGATTAACTTACTTAATCAAACTTTTTATTTCATCCCCGTTAATTGTAGCGTCCTTCGTATTTGCATCATCCTGTGGATTTGTGGATCTTACGAAAATCGTTTAGGACAGTTGTAGCTATAACTCGAACTCGTACTGTATAAAAACAAACAAAACAGGAAACCTAACAGATTGGAAACCTTCCTGTTGTTATTCGTGAGGTATGACTAGAATAGCACCCGACTATACTAACTTCGGCAATACTCGGAAGTTCCGACTTTAAACGAAGCTAAGCTTTCAGTTTCTACCGTGTTCATGACTTCTTAGTCGACCTCTTAATCAGTACTTCACTAATTACATTTTAATTCATAATTATTAATTTTTTTCAATTAGAAGCCCAATTAGTTTTATCTTACAGCAAAAGATTTTGTAAGCAAGCTACACAGAGTCTAAGTTAAAACTAAATGAAGACCTTTAGAAGGGGAGTCAGCGGTGAACTTGTTTTGTGTGACAGTGATGATCCTGTCGTTTCCTTCCTGTCTATTCTCAGTCACTCGAATCACAGGGAATCCCATCTGTTTTGTCCATGTCGACATTACCGCTCCGACTGGCTTGTTAGATACCTAGAACAAACAGAAAAATAAATAAGAAAAAAGTCCAGTCATGAACCATGACTTAATAAGTGAATTTTCAAAGAAATCTACGTATTAATGGCTTATGATAATATAGGAAAATATTGGTTTAGGAAAAAGGTTAAAAAAAATTGGAAAAGTTAAAAAAAGTTAGAAAGCTCTTTTAGAGTACAGGTATTGTTGTTCTGTACACTATTTTCATATTTAAGATATGAAATTTGATGGGGTAAAATGGGAAAAAACACGTTTTTATGCTACTTTTGACCCTAAATTGTCTAATGAACTCCAAAAATTTTGGCCAACGAATTTATCCTTTCTTTTGATATTATTGACATTTTAAAATTTGTTTGGATTTTTTAAGTGTATTCTAGCGTGAGATATCGTCTGGAGTGACAAATAAATAAATACCTACATACTACATACACAACAAAAGTGTTAAATTTCAGGAATCGATTAAGCATTCTTAATCGATTTCGGTCTAAAACGGATTTCCATAGAGGTATTTTTTAAAAAATCGCATTACGAAAATTTCGAAGCCATTGCAATAGCTTAATATTCTTCAAAGATTAAGCTGTTTGACGATTTTCTTAATAGAGAATAACGAAAATAAAGAGCTCTTGACTGTGCTTTCATTAATGGAAGCGAAAACGAACCATCAAACCCTACATACTCTGTTTTCACTGGAGAAAACTCTTATCGATGCTTTTTTCATTAGTGGAAGCGAAACATTGGACTTCAAACCCTTTCGTAACGAGGACGTCACCCGAAAACCAAGAAATTCATCCCTGATAAACAATTACCTTCATGAGACAATCTACACACCACATAATATATCACCTATCTGGATTAGCAGAACTTGCAAAAAGAGTATCTTGGTTTTAGAAGCTATTGCTTTAAGGTGGGACGTTGATACGCTAACTTCTTGTCCTATGATTTAAATCATAAGCTAAATTATTTCGATTTCGACAGTATCAAGTTGGCTGAAAATTTCTAGCTCAACAACCACTCAAGAGAACTTTACACAGCAATAATATAAAACATGTGCTGATGAATCATTAAATTAACGTTTATCATTAAAAGGTAATCAATCCTTTCTACTTAGATAAATATGTGTTGTTATCAATTCATATGGGTAAATTTCTCAACTATGACGAGTTAACAATATCAACCATAATTAATTTGATTTAAAATGCCCTTTTGAAAACAGTAAGTAGTTTTTAAACATTCATGATGAAAGAGTTTTTACCTTACTCTTTTTACTTTAAGACTGCATAACATCACGTAGTATAGTAAACCGATACTATCCCTAAGATAAAAATACACCCTCTTAAAAAAATACCGTAGCCGTAAAAGGTAATAAAAACTAAATTTATAAAAAGACCAAACAGAGGTCAACGCAGAGAAGCTCAAGGTTTAGTCGTCCAATCTGCCATAAAACTGAGTTTTTACTTTTTTATAGATTTCCACTTGACCAAACTCAATTTATGGTTTCGTTACTGCTGAGGAGGGACGCGGTACAGACTAAATGGTGCGAAAAATGAACCAAGTTTCCGTCCATCCTTTCCCATTGCATTTTACACTTTATTGATTCTCTATTATATTTCTCTCACCATCGTTTCTCTCTGATCTCTCCCTGTAATATCACATGGAATCGACAAAGAGGAATTTAATGTATTCCGTTTTTTACTTTCTCATATAAAGAGAAAGTATTGTGATGGCGCGAAAATTCGATTTTGAGATTTTGATGGATTTACACGTTTTGAGGTCCTCGTAGTCCAAAAAAGTGGTTTTTAAAAAATCTCTGTCTGTCGTCTGTCTGTCTTCTGTCTGTCGTCTGTGCAGACGCCTAATCTACTGGGCCGATTTTGATGAAATTTGGCATACATGTTCAGAAAAATCATACCCCGAGGTGAAATCGAAAAATGAATTTTAGCTTCAAATTTGAGGGACTACCCCCCAAAAACGTGAAATGACAATTAATGACGCTTCAAATGGGTATGAGAAGACCGATTTTAATGAAATTTCGCAGTTAGGTAGACCTTTTCCTGCCATCAAATATAGGCCAAAGCATCTATTGATTTATGTTTCCGAAATTTAGATTTTAGAAGATACTAGATTTTTTTATTACTGCGGTCTTATATTACTTTGCTTTGTAAGTTTCATCGCACACCTATTACCCCAATTTTGAACCACTTCCCGTCATTCAAT
>KZ652398.1:34065-46515 GCA_001010745.2 Gerris buenoi | reverse complement strand
CCATAAATTTGAACTTCGCCAAAAAGACTTAGAAGAGGATAATGTCGAGAAAATAAGGGATAAGACAAGGTTAAGGAAAAACGTGGCAGGAAAATAAAGTACGATACGAAAAGTTGCAAGACATTCACGTGAAAATGAGCCCAAGAAACGTTGCAGGAGAATATATAATGCAACAAGAGGTGTCTAGAACATGTGTTACAATCTGCGACTTTTTATTAGAATATATATCAGAAGAGTGCTAAGTCGATAATGATATTATTTTAATTGTCTAAAGAAACTTTTATCTTTTATAAAAACTTGTTTTATTGCCTTTTAAAGAATAGATATGGCGATACATGTTTCGAGTTAATGCCATCATGTTTTAAAAGGCTCGAATTTACTTTTGTACGAGTAATAGGCCAATATTCTTGCTCAATTGAGGAAGATTTCTGAAATTTGTCTTAATTAGCGATAACCAACATTAAAATTATTTAGATGTTATTCAAAATCTTTAGACTAATAGTTTTCAAGAATAATAACCCCCAACCTGTAATGATCTAGGCTGTTGAACAGAACAACCCCCATCCCAAAAAAAGTAGTCAACATCAATCAAAATGGAGAAAAAGAGTATAAAAGTAATCAAATAGTAGTGACCTTTAGAAAAAAGCTACCATAACAATTCTAACTTTCATAAAAAAAGTAATCATTACTTTTAAAAACAAGTAAATGGAGAATTGTCAGAGGTTTAAAACAAATAAAGTTCGAATGTTATCTCCAGAAGTCAAAATCAATATCAATATTTTTGTTCATTCCCCACAGTACACTTAAGAAAGCAACATTTATTTGTTTCTTACAACTGTTTTAACAGATTATTGTTGAAACAAACAATGAATTAAACAGCTCGAAGGCAAATTGAAGGTGAGCTCATGCTTACACCTGAACTAAAAGCATTAACAGTGAAAACTTGGCCTGAAAACCAGAGGAAATATAAATGTGGAGGTGTTTTGGCTCTTTTCTCACCTTCCATAAACTTCAACTTGAGAAAACCTTACTTTTAAGTAAATCTCAAAAAACAGCAAAAGGGTCGAAACTTTATAGTACCACCGACATCTTTCAAAGGTTGAAATTGCTTCATTTCGGCGTTTCCAGGTTGTATTTTAAACAAGCTTTCTTTTCACGCGACATAAAAACCCACTTTTTTTTCGGCCAAGTGCTTTCATTCACAAGTGCTATCCTAAACTCGACCTAAAGTGAAAGTGTTAAGGGTTGAATTATTGAAGTAGGTCAAAGTAACTAAGGGAATATATAATCAAAATGGAGGAAAAGAGTATAAAGCACGATTTGTTTAACTTAGGAGATCATATAAACGAGGACAGTTATTCACCATAAGATTGTGGCACCAACTTTAACTGCACTGCTACAATTTATCAGTTACTTGAGTGCTATGGTAGTAATTCCCAACCTTTAAATGATACTAAATTTCAAAAGCAACATAATTTTAGATTATGCGTTGTCTAGACATCTTATTACTTAAGGCTATTACGAATTCAGAAGCTAGAAGCTGTTCAGATAAAAACATTTTGATTTGCCCTTCCCATTAGGCAATGAAGCTGGCAAATAACAGATGTGGAACACAGGTCTGGTGCGATTGCACCAAGCCCTTTATCATCTATCGACTAAAATATTCTAAAAAAAATACTGACAAGTACTTAGGTACTTCGAGTAATATGGCTGCCATTTTATAAATTTGATAAGCATTTGTGATCTACTTTCCAATACCTTTAAAAAGATACCCCACTAAAACAATTTCAAAAAATAGAAATTTTAGGTCACAATAGCTACGAGCACACAAATTACAAATTTTCTGACTCAGTCAGTGACTAGCTGTCAACAAGACAACTACTGAATGACTCATAAAATTCCAGTTAAAAATTCTGATGATTTAAAGAAAAAACTTTTTATTTATAATGTGATATCTACTGTGAATTGCTTGCATACGAGTCTGAAAGACTGTGAGACATTTCATGTAACTCTTTTTTTGATAACGCTTGTGTAACTCTTTTTGGTAACGCTAATGTAACGTTTTTTGGTGTCTTTTGCCACATTGAGACATTTTCAAACCTGAATAGAATACAGAATCTACAACAAATTAGAGAGATCTTTTACACATTTTTGTTATTAAATTATTCGCATTACTATAATTTACAATTAAAATAGGTGTATACAATAAATTAAAATATTTGTATGGTGTGATAAGTGTGGTTATAAGTAAGCCTATTGTGAATAATTGAGTAAATTATGTTTCTGTATTCTTTACCTTAATTGTTTCTATGTGCAAAATATGGGAAAATTGAAAGACGGGAAGTAGTTAAAAAATGAAGATGAAACTTACAAAGCAAAGTAATATAAGACCAGTAAAAAGACTGTTTTAGGTTTGAAAATGTCTCAAAGTGAGAGACGAAATATTACCGAATAAATAAATATAAAAGCAAAGCAAATGTATTGGCTTTATTTATTTTAATAATACCTTTGAAGAAACCAAAGAAAATAGTATAAGTCTTTTAATGATTTTACACAACTTAGACTTCTAACAAGATTTGAAGATGTTCCAATATAAGATATGAAATATCACAATATATACTTCTAAAATAGGTATATTATCAGACCATCTCCAATCTCGCGATTTGAATACAAATCGCGCTAAATTCTTAAGAAACCAACCTTTTTAAGTATCTAAGTCTGAAATAGGTTGTTCTGGCTCTTAACACCTTTGAATCATTGATTTTCGAAGGTTGTTATGAGCGGTTTAAAATTTATTTCAGGGAGTAAGGGAACTTTTTATAAGGTGACTTTAGTAACTCGGTGTCAAGATAAGCCAGTGATTGTTCCTTACGTCACACTTTGTGAAACTAAAATCTGTCTAACGTATAGAGTTTTAAATAGTGTGTCATATACCAGTTTACTGATAACTCAATGTATATATAACTAAAACAATATTTTTATATTAGAATAGTTAGAATCAAATTATAAACAGAAACAATCTTGCACATGCACAAGATGTGCTGACAGTTAAGTTATTCATACTAATTTTAAAATGCCATAATTGGTTTGATACTGCCCGTTAAAGAATAGATCTCTCTTTTATACCTTTTGTTTTGAAACCATCTATCAATAAGATTACATAATGGACAAGGTGGTATTGTTTAGTGTTTAAAAGAGCTATATAAAGCGCCACGCTACAAGATCCAGTCTCATTCTTCTCTTAAATCACATTTACCACTTGCACTTCCTCTATCCTTTCTTATCATCTATTTAGATAAAGATCTAATAAAATACTGTTTAGGATAAATGGTGCCAACCTCTTTGTTGAATCATCGAGTTAAAAAAGATTAAACATTTTTAATACGGCAACGGATAACAAGTAGAAATCTTCATGTGGCAATGGATCACACATTTGCGAACTGAATATTAAATTTAGGCTTCACTTTTACATTGCATACGTATTCTGACTATCAGTTTGATTTTGTTAATTGTCTAGCATCGAAGGTGAATGCTAAAGATCATTTTTGTTTTCTTGAAAGTTCATAGTAAAGTTAGTATTATCGAATGCTGGAGAAACAGAACATGAATTAATTGTTTGCTGCAAAGGACGAAGAGATAGGAGAGTACCTAATGATACCCAAAACTTTTTAAGTATTTGGATAGGATAGAGAGGAACAGTTATCTTGCAAGCATTTGCTGCCAGCGTTGGGTCCATTGAAGGGGTCTCGAGACCCTATAACTGATCTCGGAAACTCGGATCTATACGTTCGACACGGCGCGTTATAATACTAACGCACTATAATTCGATACGTGAATTATAATAATGCCAGAAATCGCGGAGCATCTGCCTGACATGTAGTGGTAGAGAAATGAAACCTCGGAGAGGAAGAGACACCTCAAGTAAGAGTAAGATGTAGGTAACTTCGAAAAATGTAAGTTAGTAGAATGAAAGATATACTCCGTCGCCCACTTAGGAAGAGGAAGAGTGGTACACAATTGAAGGCAGTGGTGAAGAAGAAAAAGGGAAAGGCAGATGCCACTTAAATTCGCGGTAAAGGGAAATTGGGGAATCGGAAAAGGGTGTTGACAGGAAGTTTAAATTGCACCATTAATACTTAAGAAATGTCGGGACACACATGAAAATTTAAAACTGTTTGGAAGATTTAGTTATTTGGACGTGTTTGTGCTTATACGGATGATGTGGTTGCAGCCAGAGTAACTACTCTCATAACATCCAATGTATTTGATAGTTACGGCGAATACGTACAACAACTTATGTCCGATCCACATGCGCCAAAAACATCCTTAACTCAGAGACTGCTAATTTTAATAATTGTTGTACTTCCGAAAAGATAAAAGTAATTAAATTAATTGACTTTAATTGTTTTAAACATTCTCATATTACACGTACGTAATCAAAACCAAAGGTATATATACTGAATTAGTCGATATGGTGTTTCTTGCTTTTATCCGGTTGATAATCGAATTAAAATCTTCCGCCTGTGATTATAATTATTATTTTTTGAATAGGTTTACTCCAGTAACCTGCTTCTAGCTCAAAATGAATAGACTCTCACAGTAAAGTAAACCCTACGGCCTATGATATAGGACATGTCTCAGCTCTTAACCAAAGTTTTATCCCTTTTCCGACAGCAAGAGATTTGTTATTGCTTCTTAGTCCGTTTGAATAGCCAATTGCTTCGGCCTAAATCTAAGATGAGCTTGTTTACAGGGTAAGGAAGTTAAAACTACTTAAAAATTTATTGCCTATCTAGGAATAACTTACTTCGTGGTAGAGTCCATTGTTTTCTTACATAAGTTTACGAATACAAACTAGAAACCACTGTTTTCTAGGAGCAAGTCCATTAATCTTCGTTCCTTTTCTCTTCAACCCTAGTTTATTCCACTAAGTTAACCATGAACTTGGAATAAATCGCGGGCTCTAAGTAGGTCTGTGTTAAGTTCTGCTTTCCGTCGAGTGGTCGGAAGGTCAAACTACATCGCCCACATGACAAACTAGTCAAAACATTCCTCCTCCTGTTTACCACTTTTATTACCTGCATGTTTTATTCAACATGACATGGTAGTAGGACGTTACAGCATTTATTAAACATTGACAGGGCAAAAGGACGCCACAGCATTTGGCATTTATATCAACATGTTTACTTAAATACGCGGGAAAAGGGGTCCAAGCCTTCATAACTTCTCTAATGAAATCTAATTCCATATTAACCTACCTATATTTGATTCGTTGTTTATACATTGAAGTAATTTATACTTTGGTCCGTATATTATCCGTTCGTTTTTCTAGACGCGACTCCAGCGATAGTCGCGGGCCCCCCAGTGTGCGGGGAAATAAACGATATTCTAAAACAAATTGCATAAGTTGTCATTTAATTTTATATATTTAAGTAAACCCAAATTAAACGTTGAAATGTGATTAAGTATAACTTCGTGGTGTACATTTGCATGTGCTTACATTAGGACTACTGAAGAAAGCAAACTTTATATTAATTCTCATAATCACATTTGAGCTTAAATTTTTAAAGTTTTTACGTGACCTAGGAACAAAGTTAGAGGTGAAGAAAGATTTTGAATAGAACCAAGAATACTTGAATATAAAATTAGAGGAATTTTACAGATTTCTTTACCTAAGTTTGAAGTTAATGTTTTGTTTACTCAGTTCACACGAGTTTATTAAAACCACGATGGTTTCTTCATTTTTAATTCTCATTAACTAATTAGGTTTATGAGTCATCCAAAATTCTTAAGTTTTAGTATTTTTAATAGGTACGCACTATGTGATAACCACATAACCATTGCCATATAAACATTGCATCTCTGTTTAGATGCGTAGAAAGTGACTCTTTTCATAGTTGTATTCTTTGCGCATGCGAGTTTATAATTCTTCTTTTTTCCGCCCTAGTGTGGAAAGAAGAATGATAATTGTTCAGGCACGATTGAACACTTGACCTGCATCAAAAGTTGCTAGGTTCATTCATTCAGAAAAAAGAACCTGATCTAAGGGGACCCCCCCCCCCCAATTCTTTAATAGTGATATACCGGAATTCCACTCTTGTTCTTCTCTTTATCCTGGCTTTAAGGAAATTGAAGAACTGTTAAATTAGGATGGATTCTAACTCTCTACCACCACCTACAGGAGATTGCGCTATCAGCCACCGCACTTCACCTTATCTCATCTCTACACTCCAACCCAGCTATTATTATTTATCAAATGAGGATATCCCTACCGTCGATACTTGCTTGATCTCCAGATNATCTCTTTTGATTTAAAATTTATTGGAACCGTACAGAGTGACAGACAGATACAGGAACGAAATTATAAGGGTTTCTTTTTTTGGGGTTTTGCCCTAAAAATCAGTAAATTAATTCAATTCAATTGCCATTTATTGAAGAAAAAATATACTGACATAATTTTTACATAAATAAATCATCTTAATAATTATTTTAACATTTCTTATATTTAAATAAATTGATAAATTAAGAGTACTTTCTTCAAATCGGCCTTTGGCCGTGACACCCAATTTCAGCTGTTTACAAATAAAAATGTTTCAATAAAAATGTTAACTTATTTTATAATCATGGAAAGGTTCGTCCAAAGAAGTCCTATATACCATGCTAATTGAGATACTTTTTATTTTATAAATTATCTTTACATTTTTTCTTTTTACCCATACTTTGAAAGATATTTAAAGAATTGTCAGACGATTATTTTATTTTCTCAACATCCATTTTAACTGATCTGAAACAGATGACTGACTTCCTCAACCTCAATTATTTATTTGTTAGGGTTTAAAATTTACAAACTGACAACTAAGTGGGAGAAGAACCTCGGCTGATCTATTTAACTGTCAACATGTTAAAGTTAAACAAAAACAACTAATTATTCTCAATACGTTTATAACAAATACTTTTCTTTATGTAATTGTCTTGTAAGCTTTCACATTATTTTCTCTCTTAAATTGGTTTAATTTCTTTTTGAGTTTAAATACATCCTACAGACTAGAAACAAAAATAAATAGTAATTGAGCTATTGTTCTTACAAAGGCAAACATAACATATTATACTCAAGATAATATTAATATTAAAGATAATTGCTTCTTGAAGAATTGCTCTTGTTTTCTACTTGTTTATATCATAAACATATGAATATTAAAAGTTGAAAGAAAAAAAGGAAAAAAGTCTTTCCACGTAAAATATATGAAGTAAATTTCAAAGCAGCTTTCAGCCACTATAGGGTCATCATCAGTGCCTAAACAAAGAGTAATCAAAAATAATCAAAATGTAAAAAAAGGAGAACAGAGAAAATAAAACAAACAACAGTAACAAAACACTATGAGGAAAAAATAAAAATAGTTACATACAATACTCTTAATTAGATCGTAAAATATAAAAGAATATACGAAAGAATTTCAATAGCTAGTAAAATGGATGCAAACGACATTGCGTTTCTAGGGCACAAATTTACGAATAAAGGAATATTGCCTGATAATGAGAGTTGATGCAGTGAATATAATTAATTTACCCCTAGATAAAACAAGCGTAAAGAAAGAAAGATTCTAAGGTTTTAATAATTATATATTTAAATTTATTCAAAAATAGTCTACAATAACAGCGCCTCTAGAGAAACTACAAGCTAAAGATGCATTACGGATATAAAACTAAATAAAAACAACTTACACTGTCCCATGTTTTAGCATATTTTAAAAAGTTTAAAATCAAGAAAATGGAGAATTAATATATCTGATTTGACCATATATTTCATATTTTTTTCTTCTAAATACATTCTAACCTACAGTCCGCACAATTCTCTTTTATTTCATATTTTATATTATACCCAATCATGGCTGTTATATGATTTAATGTGGGTTTTATGACATATAAAACCATATGTATTATTATTGATCTTAGACTATGTAAGAGTGTAGACGTACCCCTTCCATTCCCTAATAGGCCCTAATATAACATTTGGTGTCAGGTCAAGTGAAGAGCTCTCTGGCACGAACAATAATAGTACCTATACATTTTTTTAAAAAAAATTTTAAAGCTTTATCAACATAATATAGTAACAGTCATAGAATAACTATGGAATTAAAAAATACACTGCCAATTAGAGTGGCACATAGCTTCCTCGCATCCTATCATGTACTTTATTATTGTATTAACATTAACGTTTTATTACTTTATTGTTATATTGTTTATTGTGTAAGAAAAATTAACAGTTTTTAGCGATCTTTAACACTTCATAGGGGTGTCGCTGTAGATTTTACTAAACAATTGTATTGGATAAAAATGTTCGTCTCATTGAATAGATAAGGTTTGATTTTTTTCCCGACCGAAAATTCCAATTTTAAGTTTGAAGTTCACGTTTACGCAATCGTTGCGCGTGAACGCTTGAACGGATAACGCTGTCCAACGAACTCGTCCTGGGCTTGGTAAAATGAACGTGTCTACCAAATTTCATCAAGTTCTGGCACAAGATAGATTACTAACATGTCCAAATAGCTAACAAACTAAGAATATGAAAATTTGCACATTCATGGTTCTGGCATAAGGAGGACGATATTAACACTGGAGATGATATGAAATGCCGAAATACGCATGTTAATTATTAATATAAAATTGTGGTGACAATATTGTTTTGTTACTTTCTATTACCTCTCTAGTCATAATACAGAACCTCTTTTGTAAGAGTGCGAATAAAAAGTAGAGTGAATGGTGAAGAGCTTAGTGAATGATTCGAGACAGATATCAGATACCCATAGTCTTTTTGATGATAAAAACGTACATTATAAAATTGTTGAAAAAAGACAAGCAGTAAAAGTGTGAAAGTTTTTTAAAAGATGTTTTTGGACAATATTATGGGGAATACAAGAGAAAGAACAAGGAGAAATTAATGGTGATAGCGATAATTTAATAAAAGATCATTTTAATACAATGCAAATTAACATAATTTTTATAACGATGTGTCTAACTTGCTCACTCATTTAAATCGATTAAGACTTCGAATATCGTCAGATTGAATAAATATAAAATGAATGATTAGACGAGCAGTAGGACTGATTGAGATCAATCAGTCAGTGTGTCCAAGGACAGGCGTTCAAACAACTCTCCAGTTCTACCCCCTACTTCTAACCCAGTGATCCAAGCTTATGTACTCCCGCTCTCTTTCCGATTGGCTCAAGACATAACCTGGGTTCGCCTGATAACCTGTTTGATTGGGACTCGGGCAGTCGGTAGCTTGCTTCACCGAGACAGTGTCCCAACAAACAGTCTCCGTATCGCGTCTACCACCGCGATATTAGCAACTCGATCTAGCGGATATATTCGCAACAATCCGCTCGCGCCTCGCTCTCTTTTTCCGCAGTCAACTCAAAACCTTGGGTATTTCTCGTAGCGTTGACGCAATCTCTATATACCTACCACCGCACACTTCACCACAAATAAATCATCAGGTAACAATTTAAATTAAATAATCATTAGTAAAAGATAAACAAAATAATTTAATCAAATTTAGACCCACTTAAGATTATAAAACTAAAAGGAACCGTATTGACTTTTAACCCTCAATTAGGTTGGCATTACTTTTACAATCAGAATGATACTAAGCTAAAGTAAGTTCATACAAACAAAATTTAATAATACCTGGTACAAGGTATTAGTTAACAATTGAACCTAGAATTACATCCTTTCATGTCATTATAGAAAATAAAATGTATATTTATAAACTAATTTGGGCCAAAATTTACAAAGTTTAATTTCTTAAGATTATAAAAAAATTACCCCTGGACTTTATTTTATTTTATTTATTTACTTATTTATTTTTGTTATTTATTAAAAATAATAATTCTATAAAGTTGTTTTCTTTTTTAAGATTTTCCCCTATGCAAAGGGTTAGGTGGAATCCATGGCTCTTGAAACAACCCATTAAAGTAGATAGTTAAAAATGTCAAATTGTCAGTTTCAAGGGGATCACATTGTTCATCAAAATCATTTGATTAAAAACTAGAGGACTGAGACCCTTTTAATGTAAGCATAATTATTTGGGAAGAATAAAGAAGTTTGAGGGTATTGAGTTATACATTTATAGAGAAGAAAAAAAATAATAAAAATGTATTTAAGCTTGGATAAACCTTAACACTATACACTTGCTCCATATTATCTTACTATCATATAAAATAAAATGTAGGTCTATTAATAGTACAATGAATGGGTTAAAAGAAAAATAGTTAAATAAATACATAATTGCAGAAGAGCATACATTTTAAGCGTAATACCACTTATATAGCTGTTTTCACCTTTGTAGTTCAAGAGACAAAATAAATAAATAAAAAAAAATCCCGTCAAGTACTTGCCAGCAAGTTACTAAAAGAGATTCTTTGGTCACAAATAGAACATTAATTTTATTTATTTATTTATTTTGATTTTAAAACTAAAATATGTAAACAATTGCAATTTTGAGAAGCAAGGAGAGCATATATATTATCCTTTTGTATCTTCGGTATATGCACTTATTATTTGGCTCTTTTAGGGGTAAAATGGCCGTCATTTTGGAAACACGATATATATTTGTGAACTAATTTTCAATACCTTTAAAATGATATCCAACTACAAATTTTCGAAAAATAAAAATGTAGGGTCTCCGGTCACTTAAAATTTGTAAAATTTGACTTTTATATCAACTCCCGGAAATATTATTGGACCACATAGATGTATTATATTATGACTTTTTTCTAATTTTAGGGCCGGTCCTAATGGGGCAGTGCGGATTTTTTTTTTTTTAATTTTTTCGGGGGTAAAATAGCCGCCATTTATATATTTGTAATCCAAATTTTAATACCTTTAAAATAATATCTAACTTAAAAGAACCAAAAATATAATATTGCAATCAATTCGCAATTGATCACTGTTCGCAGAAGTTTTGAGTGGTTAAGTTGGCAAAATGTATTCTGTTTTTGGGCAAAAAAGTTTAACTCGTATACCAAATTTAATATCTGTAGCTTTAGTAGGTCGGGAGATATACTCTACGATGCAACGGACGGACGGATGAACTACCAATTGCATAAGGGTATCTAAGGTGACCTTGAAACCCTAATAAATATAATTTTTGCAATTAAAATTAGGTAAAATCAAGTTAAAAAGTCTAGTCATGCACCATGACTTAATGAGCAAATTTTCAATGAAATTTGCGTATTATTAGCTTATGATAATATAGGAACTTTTTGGTTAAGAATTTGGAGGGGTGAAAAAAAAATGTTTTGGTAGGTACGGGTACGGGATACAAAAGTCGAAATAGTATATTTACCCTTCAAGATGCATGTCGATGGAAAGCTCTTTAAGAGTACAGTAGTTGTTGTTATGTACACTTTTATCATATTTTTATATGAGAGGGGGGTAAAATAGAAAAAAACCCGTTGTTATGCTATTTTTCACCCAAAATGATCAAATTTTGACCCCTAAATGAAGTCCATTAATTATGGCTAACGAACTCATGCTTTCTTTTGATATTATTGACATTTTAATATTTGTTTGGATTTTTTAAGTGCATCCTAGGGTGAGATATCGCCTGGAGTGACACATATATACAAATATACATACATACATAAAAAAAAGTGTTAAATTTTTCGATTCAGAATGGTCTAAAACGGATTCCCATGGAAAAAATTTACAAAAAATCCAATTACAAAAATATCGAAGGCATTGCAATAGCTTAATTTTCATCGAACATTCGCTAAAAGTATTACATATATTATACTTACTAAAAAAGTATTTTTCATAGTGTACAAATCATAGGTAATTCTATTTCCGTTAAAAAAAAATATTCCAGGATAGGCGACTTTCCAAGGATGAAGCTTATCTAAAAAAATTAACTTGAATGTATCAATACTGGCCATATCTTCGTGTTTTACTTTTACTTGAATTGAAGCATTTTTCTCCAATTAGTGAATTTTCAAAGAAAATTACGCTATTGCAGGCTTCAAAATTTTTCTAATGCGAATTTTTGAAATTTTTTTTCATGGAAATCTGTTTTAGACTATTCTGAGTCAATCCCTAAAATTTAACACTTTTTTATGTATATATATGTATATATGTATATATGCATATATGTATATATGTACATATGTATATATGTATATATGTATATATGTATATATGTATATATGTATATATGTATATATGTATATATGTATATATGTATATATGTATATATGTATATATGTATATATGTATATATGTATATATGTATATATGTATATATGTATATATGTATATATGTATATATGTATATATGTATATATGTATATATGTATATATGTATATATGTATATATGTATATATGTATATATGTATATATGTATATATGTATATATGTATATATGTATATATGTATATATGTATATATGTATA
>KZ652398.1:6492-26028 GCA_001010745.2 Gerris buenoi | reverse complement strand
TATATATATATATACATTACTATTAAATAAAAACGACAAAGAAATTCGAATATGACAGTAAAAAATAATTAATTATATAGCTCTAATAAAATATACATCTTGAGTTTAATTAAAAGTTATGTTTGAAAATAAATTTAAAAAATCTTATCTCGGATAGTAAAAATATATTTGCAGATGATAAAGTCTTAATTATTATTTGTTCATTACTCCGCTACGCTGTTAATATGTTTAATTATCATATTTACAAAGGAATTCCTCTCGTCATCCATTCACCTTTTCTCACATTTCTCCTACCATTATATTTCGCTTTCAAACTTTCTGAAGGTAACGGAAGCTGTGTGATCTTTCTGAATAACAAAACATATCTCCGATTTCAAAAATTTCAAGACATAAATCCGACATCAAAGAATATTTTTGGTTCCCGTGACTATCTGTCATTCAGTCACTCAATTTTTGCGAACCAAGAAATCTTAAAAACTACTGGTCCGATTTTAATGAAATTTGGATTGTAGGAAATATTTAGCCCATTGTTGGTCTCATTTACCTACATTTTAACCTTCAGCGCCTATTTGTTATCTTTCACATGCGCCCAAAGATACAGATATTTATTCCTATATCTTCAATAGTATACTCATCTGATTTTTATGAAATTTGGATGGTTTGTCGAAAGTAGCCCAATAATAGTCCCAAATTAATTTCAACCGTTTGTGCTATATAAAGTTTGCTAAACCTATACTTTAATTCATATAAAAAATCAAAACAGATTTAAAAAACGGTTGAAAATTTGTTCGTTGAAGATATCCAGAGAAAACAATATATATTTTTTTTTATTTAAGACTTGATAAAACAGTGGCCAAGATGAATATGATCTATAAAATTACAAGATAAAAAGAAATTTTTATATACTACGTTTTTAAATTTAACTAGTAAACAAGTGTAAACAAACCTGGTTGTCAAACGTCAATTAATTTATTTCTTTGTTTACTTTTACTTTTTCGCTGCCATTCATAGTTTAACTCTTTAATAAAACTAATAAGACGCGCTTCACGTAAGTACGTGAGGCGATAAATCACCGGTTTCTGTACGATTAAGTTGAAATATTAAGTGTAATAGTTGCATTTTCTTTTTCTACACTTCGAGATCTTTAAATTGATGTATATCATGCCATGGTAACTAAACACTTTTTTTAGTCACCCACCATATAGGCCGGACCACCATCTTGGAAATATTAAGTGTAAAAACTCCAAAATTTGTCCAGTTGTCTAAAATGCCGAGATGTACCTGAGTGCCAAATTTCATGTTTCTAGCTATAGTAGTTTATGAATTGAAACAAGCCAACGGACAGACAGACAGACAGTCATTATATAAGGTTTCTTTTTTACTTTGTACAGAAACCTAAAATCACAAATTCGAAACCCGTCAAAATATAGATCGTAAAAATATGACATACGTCAAAACAAATAAAATAACTTGCGGATTTTTCCGAACTTACTTTCCATATAGCAAAATTTGGTGAAAACGAATTAAATTCTGCTGAAAGATAGCTATAAGTATTAAACTAATGCATTGTCATCGTGTTCTGAGCTATTCTATAATTTTCAAATGCCTACCTATTAATTCGGGTTAGTTGAAAATCGATTGCAAGATTTGTACTGGACAAAAAAACAAACAAGAAAGCAAGCTAATAAAAACGTAGTAATAAATAAAAAATGAATGTTTGTCTGTATGTCTCTTATGTCTATTCCTAAACCGTTTATCCGATTTGGATGAAACTTTGGAGAATACTCGGGCGCATGCCTGGGAAGGTTTTTAATAACTCAGAAACCTTCCCGGGCATGCGCTAAACAATATCAAATTCACACATTCAGTGAAACAGTCGCATATTAAAGTTAACCCGACATTAATTGATTGTTAGGAGATCAGCTAGTGTCTTTTATTATTCTCTTACATAATGTGGACTGTTGACCCATCTCTAACTCTATCTCTAGTTCTTCTATAATTGACACTTAAGCCTATAAGTAGCTTTGATTTACTTTAAAGTGAATAAAAGTTAAGTTATAAGTGATTTATAAGTCCTCATATTATTTTTGGAGGGACAGTTTCTTATAATGCTTCTTATAATATTTTCCTTCGGTAGGTTTAATACACTTCTTTATCAATTCAAATCTAGTTCAACAACGATTTTGGGTTTCTTGTGACAAAAACCAGGATTTTTTTTTTTTTTTAATATTTTAGATTTTAATCACAATTTTTACGAAAAATACTCATGGCAATTGCCCAGGTTTATCGTCTGCAAATATTTTCTACAGCAGTCCATAACTTTCTTAATCTCGTTCATTTAATTTTTACTAAATAAATCAGAAAAAATAGGTCACTTAGACAGGTACAGGTACATACAAGTTCTTACTGTATGACATTTCATTTTTTTAATAAAGAATGTACTTATTTGAACTACTATTTGATTTATTAATCCGAAAATTATAGCATGTGAATGGCACAAGTGTTTAATATTTTACTGACCTTGGTCAATGATCCCAAAATAAGATTGAGCCGAGGGCCACAGCACACTTCTCCTTTCTAATATTTAAGTCTGAGTCTGTCTGCCTGTGTATACTTTGTGCTGTATTTGTTTCAGTTGTTATTATGTTCTTTCCTTATTTTATCGGTAAAACGCAGGCAAGTCGATTTGTTAACGAATTAATATTTTTTTCACAAATGTTAACAAGGCTAGTTTTTTTTGTTTTTTTTTCTGAGTAGGTTCATTTCCTGGATACTAAAGTAAACTAGTCTGACTGGTTTTATTTTTTAGTATATTTTATTTTATTTATTTTTTTGTGTGTGTTATTAAAAACGAATGAGCCCACCCAAATTATTTTGATATGAACAGAATTCCTCCTCGTTTAATGTACTTTAAGTACAAATAATGAAGTATTTTTATTTATTTTTGTTTTTTAAAAAAAACCTTGCTATTCCGGAAATCCCACTAATCCGAACAACACTGTGCCAGTGGTCTTTCGGATTAACGTTATCCTTCTATAATTAGAAATAGCTACATTTAAATGGTGTATTGTAAATGATCTCCCTACAGTTATAGTTTTTATCTGATGTCTGTTTACAAGACCATAATAAGAAGGTATTTCAAAATATATGGATATAGTTCTGACGTCACATATGATTTTGAAAACATATGATTTTGATTGACACTTGATAATTATGATGGCTGTGAAAGAAGGTTATTTTTGTACGGTTGATATGTCAGGTTAGCCTCGGGAAAAAAATAAAACTGCTCATGCCCTAATACTATCTCAAGAAAGTCAAAAAATGTGTTCAATACGATATAGATATTCAAGACATTTGGTGAATTGACCTTGAGATGTAAAAATCCTACCGCGGGTATCCGCAAGCCGAGCGAATTTCCATTGAAAATTTGTAGTATTTGTATTATCGTAGTAGTTTGAAAGAAGTTTAAACTGCTCAACAATTATACTACAAATTTCCAATGGAAATTCGCTCGGCTTGCGGATACCCGCGGTAGGATTTATTTTAGATTTAGGACCCCAAAAAATATAAGAAGCGATACCTCATTTGATTTTTTGTATTTTTTTCAATCTTTGCTGACTCATCAGAAGGGGTTAATGACGTCATAAATATCCCATTTTCAAAAGGGATCATCGTCTCAACGAGCTTGATTTTTCGGTGCAATTTTCATTTTGATACGTCAATTCGTTCGAGCGCTATCGTGCTTACAAGAAATCCGCTAGAAATACATATATATATGTATAAAGTTTTATAAGACCTATTTTTTCGTGATCAGGGGCCTTTGAAATGTATTTTGGCCACATTCCCGGATCCAACTCCCGCCATGAGGGTGGCTCCATTAGCGAATTTTTTCCAATGGAAATTCGCTAATAAATTAAATACAGTCCATTTACATGGAGAAATACCGTATTCAGATATTTTTCAATACACCATGTAAACGTAGCTTTAAAAAAATTATACTGAGAAGTGAGAGATGTCAATACGATTTGACCTTCAATGTTAATAATACTAAGTTAAAATCATTTAAGGTTATACGATTTTTATTTTACGACCCTTGGTAGCATACACAATAGAAACGTTGAATGTGGAGGTAAAAGATAAAGATGGGGAAAAAAGTGTGTTAAGAATAACACACTTAAAAAAGTTATATATGTACCCAGAAAAAAGTCCAAAATTATTGCTAGAAGGTAAAAATGACTGACCAAGTTTAATAGACCCCACTGAAAGTTTCCCAAGGAAGTTGCCAGAAAGCAGAATAATTAGTGGATTGCCAAGATCTCAATGGGAGAAGGATATAGAGGTTACATCATAGGAAGTAGCATATAGCACAAGCTGAAACTTGAGATGAGTTAAAGGACCAGAAACAAATGGGTGGAAGATGTTGAGAAGCATTTGAGGAAATAATGAAGTAGTTGATAGCGCCAGCTGAAACTTTATAGAGATAGTGGAAGGACAAGAATCCAATGGGAGGAATATGTGAAGATGAATTTAAGGAGATTATGTAGCTGCAAAAAGCGCTAGCTGACACTTAATAGAGATGAGCGGAAGGACAAAGAAACCAATAGTAAGAAGACGTTCGTTGAGGAGATTATGAAGTAGCAGATAGCGCAATAGAGATTAGTGAAAGGTCTAGAAACCAATAGGTGGACGATAGGTATTGAGGAGAATTTGAGGAGATAACGAAGAAGTAAATAGCGCTTGGTGAAACTTTATAGAGATGAGTGGAAGGACAAAGAAACCAATAGTTGGAAGATGTTGAGGAGATTATGGAATAGCAGTTAGCACTAGTTTACACTTAATAGAGACGAGTGAAAGGACAAGAAACCGATAGGAGGAAGATGTGGAGGAGAATTTGAGAAAATAATGAAGTAGTAGATAGCGCTAGCTGAAACTTTATAGAGAGGAGTGGAAGGACAAGAAACCAATGGGAGGAAGATGTGGAGAAGAATTTGAGGAAATAATGAAGTAGTAGATAGCGCTAGCTGAAACTTTATAGAGATGAGTGGAAGGACAAGAAACCAATGGGAGGAAGATGTGGAGAAGAATTTGAGGAAATAATGAAGTAGTAGATAGCGCTAGCTGAAACTTTATAGAGAGGAGTGGAAGGACAAGAAACCAATGGGAGGAAGATGTGGAGAAGAATTTGAGGAAATAATGAAGTAGTAGATAGCGCTAGCTGAAACTTTATAGAGAGGAGTGGAAGGACAAGAAACCAATGGGAGGAAGATGTGGAGAAGAATTTGAGGAAATAATGAAGTAGTAGATAGCGCTAGCTGAAACTTTATAGAGAGGAGTGGAAGGACAAGAAACCAATGGGAGGAAGATGTGGAGAAGAATTTGAGGAAATAATGAAGTAGTAGATAGCGCTAGCTGAAACTTTATAGAGAGGAGTGGAAGGACAAGAAACCAATGGGAGGAAGATGTGGAGAAGAATTTGAGGAAATAATGAAGTAGTAGATAGCGCTAGCTGAAACTTTATAGAGAGGAGTGGAAGGACAAGAAACCAATGGGAGGAAGATGTGGAGAAGAATTTGAGGAAATAATGAAGTAGTAGATAGCGCTAGCTGAAACTTTATAGAGAGGAGTGGAAGGACAAGAAACCAATGGGAGGAAGATGTGGAGAAGAATTTGAGGAAATAATGAAGTAGTAGATAGCGCTAGCTGAAACTTTATAGAGATGAGTGGAAGGACAAGAAACCAATGGGAGGAAGATGTGGAGAAGAATTTGAGGAAATAATGAAGTAGTAGATAGCGCTAGCTGAAACTTTATAGAGATGAGTGGAAGGACAAGAAACCAATGGGAGGAAGATGTGGAGAAGAATTTGAGGAAATAATGAAGTAGTAGATAGCGCTAGCTGAAACTTTATAGAGATGAGTGGANGGGTGCAAAAGGATCATATATTTTGGGTCAGAGGTAATACATAAAGCGTTATAAAGTATTTAATAGAGACATGACAATTGGCCAGTATTTCAGAGAAGAGAGATTATTTGGCTTGGAACAAAACTGATCAGATCTCGCCTATCTAGAGAATCTCACAACTCCTTCCGTGCATAAAATATTGAGTAGGTCAGTGATTTTGTTATTTTGCGTGGAACAGAAGAACAACCTTTGAATCTAGGAGAGAGAAAAATAATTAGGAGGAGTAGAATAGCTGCAGGGTCGTATGGATCCGAACTAAATGAAAAAGAAATGAATAAAGTCTTTAACAATGAAGATGTTGTCAGGTTCATTTATAGCATTGATATACCACCAGAAACATATAAGATGCACGATTAAATGCATAATGATTATGCTGGGCAGTTGGGTTTTGGGTTTAAGTAAGAATTAGAAAGAATTGAAACTCTATGCGAGGTGGAATTTGTACGGATTATGCTAGGGCAGTTATTCACAAAGAATTGAAACTCTAACCCATTGAATGCGATTGGATCCACTGTTGATCCATGTCCGGCTAAGGTTGCTTGTGGCAGTTGGATCTCCAGTGGATCCAAGCCTATCCTTTGGTATCATCTCATTTTTTATATTTCATTCTTTCAGAGAGGTACTTTCTTGAATGACGCTTTGAATGGATTAAACAATGTGGAGTTTGCATGGATTAAGGATTAAGGCTGTTATTCACTAAGAATGAAACTTTAAACGATGTGGAGTTTGTTAGGATTATGCTATTATGCTAGGTAGTTATTCACTAAGAATTGAAATTTTAATTGATGAGGAGTTTGTAAGGATTACTCATTATGAATTGATACTTTAAACGATGTGGAGTTTGTAATGAATACACTTACCGTTACCTTATTCCAATTAAGATGTATGTACAGAATTTAGGAAGATAACAAGTATGCGTAGAAATTTGAAGGTGAACCTAATTAAGGAGTCATGCTAAACTGAATTCTATAGTTATTACATAAAAATCTAAGAATAGAAAAAAAACATTCTCCCATACATTGGAAATTACGCAAAAACTTTAAAAGTATGTAATACACACTTTCAACTCAATTAGTGCGGATTCAATGCTTCTAACCGGCACTGAAAGTGGTTGAAAGTTACCTTTGTACACTAAATATACTATTATAGAAGCGGTTTTTATATGTTCTAGATATTTACCTTATTAATTAATTTATTTAATTAGTTTTTTTTATTCTAAAAAATATATGGCATTAAAATCAGATAACATTTTATAATTGCAGTCTCAATACGACTTAACATGTTTCAGGCATTCTTGAACAAAATATAAAAATGCATAGCTAGGTGTTTATGTACTTTCATCAATCCTTCTGTATTCCTTGTTAATAAGATACATTCCAACACCCATTGTATTAAAATGAACTCATATCATATTATATATATCGTAAATATATATAATATTATTCAATTTGTAACGTGTGCAAAGGGTTAAAATTAATATAGAGCCATTTGTGCCTAATTTTTGATGACCCATCTTAATTTCTTTGAAATTGGAATAATATACTTTAAAAAAGCAACGTCTGTCAGTACCTAATAGAGGCAAATGGTTGAAATTAAAATGGGGCTGACTGTATGTGCGGTAAATTGCAAATAGAGTGCGGGACTCTCAGAGAAGTAGACTGTAGGATGTGTGAGTAAGAAAAGTTACTTACCAATTTTGGTGACGGTTGAAAAGTGGAAGAGTAGCTAGATAGAAGATAGGTAGAATAATATATATGTAAGATACAGATATAATGAAAAGATAGGTGAGTAGGTGTATATGTGTATAAATGTGTTTGTATGTGCGTGTAACTCATAAAATGGAAGATAAGATATTATTTAAAAATAAGCGAGAGTGCGAAAAGGTGCGGATGTTGACGAGCGAAAGAAACACTTCCGTACGGAGGCTAATACAAGACCAGACTAAATCTAAAATACATGAAGGCAAGGGACTTTGAGACTCCCCACTCTGGACAATCAAAACANATGTTCAAAATTTGGGGAAGATTGAAAGATGGAAAGGGGTTCAAAATTGGGGTAATAGGTGTGCGATGAAACTTACAAAGTAAAGTAATACAATACCTTTTTATTTATTTATTTCTTTTTGGTTTCTGCATTCTTCGCGTCAATTGCTTCCATGTGCAAAATTTAGGGAAGATTGAATGACGGGAAGTGGTTTAGAATTGAGGGTAACGAAACATAGGATGAAACGGAAAAAAGTTGTTTCCTTACCAAATTTAACATGATTGTTTATTAAATTATATCATATTACTTTTTCATATAATTCTGTAAGCAACAAAGAAAATCTTTGTATATTATAATTAGGAAAATAATAATATAATTAGCATTCCATTGCCGTTCCCACTACATGTTTAATTTCTTATAATCACTATAGGTTTCTTATTTGGCACTTCTTTCGATTGTTACTCCCCTTATACAAAAACCAGAGAGGAGTAACAATCTAAAGAAAGTGTACGGAATGTTATTCTTTAGATTGTCACTTTCCTTACAAAAACAGTAGTGTGATATTCCTTTGTCCTAAAGCACACTGATCTTAACACTAAAAATTCCTTTATCTTAATAGTTGTTTAGTCAAAGTCATTTTTATATTCTAAAATAAAACATAGGGGACTAACAATCTAAAGAAGTACCACTTATTTTTATTGTTGGTCCATAAAAGTAACTGGTAATTAATTTAAAATACGGTTATTATTTCGTCTATTACAGGCATTAAAAGAACTAAACTCTAAATAAAAGTTTTACATTAATAAAGCTATATAAAAAAAATTAAATCACTTTACACGATAATTAGATTTTAATTATCTTGGGAGTCCACAATTAAGTTAAAAAAAAGTTTGTATAATAATTTTTTCTAACTTAATTATGAAAAAAAGTCAGTAAAATCGAATTATTTTGAAAAGTGATTTAATGTTTTAGAATAATTTAGTTATAGCTTTATTAATGTAAAACTTTTGTTATTGAAGGTCAAATTATGCCCGCAAAGTGCGAAATATAACCATATTTTAAATTAGTACTTAATTTTATACTCACATTTTTTATGATCCAACAATAACAATAAGTAATCCAGATTTATTAAAGGTGCAAATTAGAAAAAAAAAAAAAAAAATCTTTAACTATGTTTATTCAATACATTGGACGAAGTTGAACGCATTTATACCATTCTGAATAACAGAAGTGGAAAAATATACCTATGTAACAAAGAAATTTGTAACAGCATAAAAATATTACTCTCTCAAATTACACCCATGGCGCCAAACAGTGCGCAATATAAACAACAAAATGGTTCTGAAAATTAATCAATTGTACTATACCTTTTTCCTCTCTTGTATTTTTCTCTGTTTAAAAGGCCTAAAAATCTTTGATAAAGAAAAAGCTTTATAGGCGTTTATTATACGGATTTTTCTCCGTGCAATATATCACACAATGTGAAATGTCTCTTTAGAATCAAATTTGGTGCCGAGCCAAATGCGCTTCCCTTTTTACCGAAATATTACTTTCCACATATTGGTGCAGATATATCTTACAGGTTGAAGAATGTACAGGATAATTTATTTTCTATTATATAGATACTGTAATTTATCCTAAATTCTTGTTCCTATTATGTGTACCTATCCCATACTCCCACCGAACACTATAAATACACTATATCTTCGAACGACCCTTTGTATTATTAATGAAAACTAGAACGGTTGTATTTTAGCGTTAAAATAATCATTAAGGATTTTATCGACTATTATTATGGTATAATATATTGCTTCCGAGCTTACCGAGAGCCGAGAGTAACGGAAGCTATATGATCTTTCTGAAAAATAACATTTATTCATATTTTCGATTTTAAAAAGTCTTGGATAGAAATCAGTTTCAGACATCAGGGAAAATTTTTGATTCCGTGTCTGTTTGTCAATTTTCCGTTCATTTTTACCAACCAACATTTTTTTTAAATGTACTTGTCTAATTTTAATAAAATATTGGTTGTATACTACAACCAACCCATAGTTGGTCCCTTATTAATTCCAATCTTGATTGGGCCCATTGATTTTTTTTCCACGGGCGCACTAAAGATTTTTTTATTAGCAACTATATACCTTTAAAGGTACTCATTCAAATTTGAATACATTTGGATGGCCTGTACAACGAACTCTACAGATTCATAATAACTTCAAATGTTGCTAAATTGATACTTTTATTCATGTAAAAAATATTTAAAAAAATAACAGATTTATATAAAAGGAGGGAAAAAATTACATAAATCGGGTAGTAAAAAAAAGGAATTTATTTAAGAACTGATAGGACGCTGAAAAAAGGTGAAAAAAAAAATATTAATCGAAAACGATTCCGACGATTTTGATTAAAAATTCTAAAATGTAGCCCATTTAAATACGAATCTAATGATGTAAGCCGTTTTCCCGGGAAAAATCTAGTACCTGAGAAAAAAGCTTAAAACGCGGATGGAGAGAGCCCAGGTTCGATTCCCTGCCCAGGAGATGTTATTTTTATAATACATTTTGATGTAACATTCAATAATAATTAAAATGTACATACGAAAACTCATAAATGGAAAACACTGGGCTAAATAGTTATAAACTCGTATATGAAAGTTTGTCTGACTTATCTCGGACTGATTTTTTCTTCTTCTTCACAGCATTATAGTTTACAAATTAATGAATAGGAAATAATCTGTTTTACAGCAAAAATATTCAGAAATGTGAGGTATTTTATAAAAAAAAAAATGAAGAAGAAGAAAAAAACAAAAAAACAAAAAAAAAAAAAAAACATAAGGAACTCATGCATTCTATTTTTATATTAATCGGTAGAGGAATCTCTACAATGTTTTCCCTAGGCTGCTGGAAACGCTGCTGTATGGAAACGCTGAAATTTATATTTAGCAAAGAAAATTGAATATCCTGAATTGAACATATAAAGCATCTTTAAATTTTCAAAATAACGTTGGCTACGCATTTAGGATACATTTTGTTTTGCTAAAACTTAGTTTGAAATGTTAGCTATAGCTTAGCGGTCACCAAAGGCGGCCCGGGGTCGCATTTAATTCGGCCTGCAGAGTGACAAAAGGACGAGGTGGAAAAAATATTAAACCGGTGGTTTTTTGATCTCCTTACTGAGATTAAGAGTACTCATTCGGCTGCGTAAAACCATGTGAAAATCCTTAATAACAACAAATCCGTAGCAACAATGACATATATGGCTGATATAATCAAGCACAATTCTTTAAACCGGAAACTTCAATGCAACATTGTCATTTGGTTTCGGAGGTCAGTAAGTGGTTTCTAGAGTTATTTTTGCAAGATGTTGGTAAATGAACGCTAACATTTTCTTAACTTGAAGAAAGTTTGTGATGAAACTGATGAGATTGACAGCAGTAATTTTAGAGTTTTATGACGAAATTGAAAACTGAATTTGAGTCACTTTGATGAATTCGAAAAAAAAACGTTGTGGGTAACTATTAAACAGTTTTAACTACTAATAACAGGGTAACTATTAAACAGGGTAACTATTTTGCAACCTGACTGTGAATGGGTCAATGAAGCAGCAAGTTTTTTCAAATGTAACAAAGTGTGTCTGTAAATAGAAATCATTGATTTCCAAGAAGATTCTGTTCTTAAAACTCTGTACATTGAACATTTTTTAAAAATTGAACACTAAAATTATTGGAAGTGATGAAAGATGTTTGGCTCCATATACGTTTGCGAATCCACTTTTTCGAAGATGAATTATATCAAGAACAAATTCATATCCCGGCTTACCAATGCAATCCTTCAAAAGATAATGAAGATAGAATGCACTAATCACAGTCCAAATTTCAAGCACTTAGTGGAGAGTAAAGTACCACTTATTTTTATTGTTGGTCCATAAAAGTAACTGGTAATTAATTTAAAATACGGTTATTATTTCGTCTATTACAGGCATTAAAAGAACTAAACTCTAAATAAAAGTTTTACATTAATAAAGCTATATAAAAAAAATTAAATCACTTTACACGATAATTAGATTTTAATTATCTTGGGAGTCCACAATTAAGTTAAAAAAAAGTTTGTATAATAATTTTTTCTAACTTAATTATGAAAAAAAGTCAGTAAAATCGAATTATTTTGAAAAGTGATTTAATGTTNAATTATTGGAAGTGATGAAAGATGTTTGGCTCCATATACGTTTGCGAATCCACTTTTTCGAAGATGAATTATATCAAGAACAAATTCATATCCCGGCTTACCAATGCACTCCTTCAAAAGATAATGAAGATAGAATGCACTAATCACAGTCCAAATTTCAAGCACTTAGTGGAGAGTAAGACTTGTAATTTTTCCCTCTAAAGACTACGAGTGCAGTTAGTGGAGAGTAAGACTTGTAATTTTTCCCTCTGAAGACTACCAATACAGCTAGTGGAGAGTAAGACTTTTGTATTATTCCCTCTAAAGACTACCTAGGATTATAATACATTGTTTTATTATTAAATCTGGTTTTCATTAGTGTTTACTTTATTTTTTGATTTTTCCAAAACTTTCTTCCGAGAGATATTATAATCGAGTAGAGTCCCGACGGCAACGGCGACGGGTGACGGGCAACGACTCACCTCTAAATGATTTATAACGTTAAAAATTGATGAGCCATAAGCTGGAATTGAACCAGTGACCTCCAGCGCTTAAGCCTCGAACACTACCGACTGAGCTATGCCTATGTAATGAATCGGAGGGCATAAAACTTTCTATTTAAACAGTATAATTTATCTTTTTAAATATTTTAATTATAACTATCTCTTTTTTGACTATATTTTATCCTGCCCGTTTTCACGGGCATAACGGCTAGTAGAGATATAATAGATATTTTAATCTTATATTTCCCTATTTTGCTTGTTAAATTGATGGCCTGTGGAACATTTTCCGTGGTTCCTGATTTTCTAAGTTTCTTGTTAAATCACGTTTTATGAAATTTGGAAGGTTCCTGATTTTCTAATGTGACCCTTCAACAAAATTAATTGGTGAACCCTGCCACAGCTTGTTCAATATTATAGGTCCAACTCTTGTTGCAAGAACATGTAAAATTAAATATTTCTAATTCACTGTTTTAAGGTAAACTACATTTCATAGTTCTTAGAGGACATGGATCCCTAAAATTAAAGCTAAAATTATTTCGCAACTTTGTCCTCGCGGTATGATATATAATTTCATGACGTACAAAATTTCATTGAAATTGGTGTTGTATATACATGTGAGTATATATATAAAACTTTGTAAAGTAATATTTTATCTTTATTATGCTATAATTTAGAATATATATACTTTACTGCATACATATATTTTAAAATATAAATAAATTAATGTTTCTTCTAATATAATGTTAGAGTAACATAGCAATTTATCTTTCCTTAGATGTGTTAATTAGTTTTATTTATATTTTATGTTTTTAGTCTTGCCAACATCATGTATAAGAGCTCTAGAAGAGTTATTACATTAAATATTTATCACCTGCATTTAATAACAATAATAGTAATATATAAAGTACTCTTTAAATTATTTACTCTGAAAGATACTTTCTTCTTACTGAATTATTTATGATTCATTTAGTTTTATGAAATGTGCACAACTATCATTATTTATTTATAAGGATTAATGTTTTATTCAATTTAAATGATGCAATTAATCCCATTAATTAGGGTTGGATCTCTTAATTGAGCTTGTTATATTACTTTTTAAAAAGCGTTATATTAAAAGACCTACTTCGCTCGTTTTACAAAAGTATAATAACATTGACCAATTTCACTCGTTTTATATTATTGATTATTCTTTATTGCTGAAAATTTAAAGTCTTGAAAAAAATTATTAGGTGTATTACAAGTATAATAATACAGACCTATTTCCCTTGTCATATAAAAGCATATTAATATAGACCTATTTCAATAATTTTAAATTATTATGACTATTCTATAGATACTACAGTAAATGAAAAGTAGTTAAATAAATAGTTATGTAAAAAATGTTAAAACTGCCTAAAAAAATTTGTGTTTTTCATAAAATAAAAATAATGAAAGCATTATGAATGTACAAAGTTTTAGAAGCCAAGTATAATATGGTAAAGATAATAATATGTCCTGCTATTTAGTCATCTGTCTGGTTTTTCAACTTCATTTGCATTTACTCTTCAGAATAATTACATAATTCTTTATCCATTCATTCCTTTTACCAGATGTAAAACAAACAGAATTTTAATATATAATTAACCAAATTTAATTTGTTGATATTATTCTGAAAACGAATTGAAAGAATTGGGCAGAACGAGTTGGGCAGAAAGACGTGTTAACTAGTAGTAGGAGCCTAAACTAGTGGGCAGATATATATGAAATAGGTCTGTGCAGACGTGTTAACTAGTGGCCGACAGGAGCCTAAACTAGAGGCCGATAGGAGCCTTAACTAGTGGCCGATAGGAGCCAAAACTAATGGCCGATAGGAGCCAAAACTAGTGGCCGATAGGAGCCAAAACTAGTGGCCGATAGGAGCCTAAACTAGTGGCCGATAGGAGCCTAGACTAGTGGCTGATAGGAGCCTAAACTAGTGGCCGATAGGAGTAGGAGCCTAGACTAGTGGCTGATAGGAGCCTAAACTAGTGGGCAGATTTAAATAAAATTAGTCTTCTCTTTTCACAATTATACCTTTTATTAAGATGAAACCAACCATACTCAGGGCTGGAGTGATGAAGTCAGCAGTCAGCTTATATGTTTGACTATGTGAACTTGAATGGGTCTTCACGCTTACAGTTCTGTTAAGTCAGGTTTCATCTTAATTAAAGCCATTGTGGACCAACAGAATTATACTTCCCTTTAACGTGGTCTAGAGTTAATTAATTGTACGGAGATAGTGTAACTAATAAAATTAAATTGCAAACAACTGATATAATCAAATATGACCTGCACTCCGGCTCTAGAATTTATTTTAATAAACATTTTGAACATTATCTCCCTTTTTTTCAAATACACATTGTTGATCTGTCAGTTGCTTCTTGTATATAGCCTCATTAAACATTATTTTAGGTTGAGCTGAGAACCACAAATGCGCCGCTGGGATATTTGTCCTCAATGGTCTGCTTTTAGGGAACGAAACAGGAATAAGTTCGATGAGGCAATTTAAGAAATTAAGAGAGGATGCATAATCAAAATTAACTTTTTCTAGAAAGCAGTGATAAAACAGTATGCCATATAATATAAGTTTTAATTTATCTAGAGTACGGATTATTTCGTACTACCCCCCTAATATTCAAAAACTAGTGTGAACCATTACATCATTAGCGAATTTTAGGAAATACATAAAAGGATTGCCTTTTTTATAACTACACAAAACTTTTCTTGTATTACGAAAATTTAATTAAATAACTTTTAATTGAAAATAACTTTTTTAATTAAATAACATTTTTCAGAACTATATTGTTTTGTTTAAAAAGAAAAAAAAAATACACAACAAAACTAATTTAGTACGTTGAATTATCCTATTTCGCACTAATACGAACCTTTATAAATTAATTTAATTTTGATTCCGAGCTTACAGAAGGTATATGGTCGTTCTAAAGAACTAAAATGTTGTGTGCCTCCAATTTCAAATATGTATAACAAAACTGAAATATGTTTCCGACACAACCAGTGTCAGGGAACATATTTTATCCCGCCTCTGTCTGTCGGTCTGTCAATTTGTCGTTAAATTTTAAAAACTGCACGCCCGATTATAATGAAATTAGGCAGTAGGTCATATCTATGACCCCCCTCCCCCAACAAAAATGACAATAATGGATTGTAAAAGCATAACATCAATAAAGCCCGAATTAGGATGCGAGGAAGCTATGTGTCTCACTAATTAGCTTGCTATTTTACCATGTATTTATACTTTGTATTTTGAGAAAATGGCGTTTAAAATTAAACACATTTCGCAAAAGTTATATATTTCTGTAATTAACTCTTTATTACCTGTAATTTGATACCCTACTCAGAATTTAAAAATTATATTTTTTTACGCGGGACATGAATTATCCACCATTTTGAATTTGAACCGCTGGTAATTTTGATTCAGAAGTTATTGGAACCGTAGAGAGTGACAGACAGATAGACAGACACAGTAAAGAAACTGTAGAGGGTTCTTTTTTGGTTTTACTAAAAAAAAAAAAAATATTTTCGGAGATACTGATACCCAAAGATGGGCCATATCACCAAACTAACCACATATTTTTTTCCTAACATATTCGGTCCGTTTAAAAAATAATTATTATCTATATTTTTTCATACTTATTCCATTCCAATAAAAGAGATTATATAAATTAATTTCCAAGGAAACAACTAGTGTCCGAGATATTGGCGAGAAAAGAGAAATGAGATATATCAAAATAAAAACACCAACAACTCCGGTAGTTTAGTCACATAAGAATGGTAAACAAATCCATAAATATTAGCCGCTTGACAAATATAAAAATCGCACCAATCTCTATCATAAATAAATGGTAACAATCACTTTGCAAGAGTGGAAAAATGATTGGTATAAAAGTGAAAAATAAAATACGATTACACATAGATAATTTATTATATTATTTACCTATACTGACCTTAATATTTTTCAATTGCACCAAAAACTACATTTTGTGGCATTTAGAGTTACAATAAAAGTGAGCTGAATAGATATAGAAAAGTAATAAATAGCTTAAAGTAATTTAAAAGTTAGATCAACTTTGCAAAAAATCTATTTTACAAATATATTAATTTCGTTATTGTTATCAAATGTCACGAACACTGATTTGAGAATAGATAAAGATTCTTCTATACAGGGTGACCCGCGATAAACTGTCATAACGAAATTGACGGATTTTATGAGTCAAATGAAACAAAAAATATCAACTAAGCATATGCCCATTTCTCAATAGTTCTCGAGATTTCGATTTATATATATTTTTTTTAAAAGTGTTGATCAATCGGTGTTAATCCTCAGTACAGATTAGACATTGAATATAAAAGAAATGTGACCCCACGGAGAATTGAAACAGGGTCAAAAACACTAAAATTCACAGGGGAATCATTATTTTATATACTTATGTGATATTAATCCAAAATAAGAGGCGAGGAAGCTATTTTCATACATTAATTGGCAAACTACTGCTTTTGTGGTTTTCTAGATGCTGTCCCTTTTAATCAATTATGTATTCAATTCAAGGGTCGTTAAGGGTGTTTAATAATAAAATTGACATTGTTCACTCATAGTTATCTCATGTCATCTTTAAAATCATGTCAAAAATAAGGATGACGAAACCAATACAATTTGGGAGATACTCGTTTTCAGTCTGATTCAAACTTTAAAACTGGACTATTGACTCGACCAGTAGGAAAATAACTTTTTTCCGTGGTAGGCTGTGAAATAGAAACTTTAGAGCCTAAAAAACCTAGCTAAAATCCATTTTTTCATTACGCTGACTTAAAAATCAATTCTTACCTACTCCTAGCTGTAAAGAAAAAAAAAAAATTTTAACTTCCGTTTTTAGCGCTGCAATCTTTGTACAAAAGCTTCTTAGTACGATTAAATTCCGCTAGATGTCAATGCGTTTTATTTATCTTTTCTTCAAGTGTAACCTCTTTTTAAGGTTTCTTTTTTTTAAATCTTAAGTATGCACTAATATTTGTTATTATTATATTGATTATCCCAACAAAAACACAAGTGTAAAAAAATAAGCCAAGTCTCGCGTAAAAAGTAGTGAGATCATAGGTTTAGCCAAGTCTCCCACTGTCCGAGTAAGTTCCACTAGGTCTAATTTATCCAGTGCAAGAACATGATGTTTGCCTGTTCCTATCTCTATTCTCTTTCCCAAATCACTCTACTCGTTTAAATTTAAATACCTTTTCTGACTTGGAAAATTCACACCACAACTTAATTCAAATAATAAATATTATTCTTTCATTTGAGCGTCGCAGCACAAGGATACGAATTGGTATCCAACACTGCATTTAATTTTAGCCCCTTTGGGGTGTGAATTTGCCAAGTCAGAAAAGGTATTTAAATTTAAACGTGTAGAGTGATTTGGGAAAGAGAATAGAGATCGGAACAGACAAACATCATGTTCTTGCACTGGATAAATTAGACCTAGTGGAACTTACTCGGACAGTGGGAGACTTGGCTAAACCTATGATCTTACTACATTTTACGCGAGACTTGGCTTATTTTTTTACACTTGTATTTTTGTTGGGATTTCACTTCTTTTTTTAAGTAATTTTTCATGGCCCCAAACAATTGTTCGTTTCCTATCTTTGTTCTTGTTTGATTGTTCTTAGGTCTTTTTTCTTTCTTTGTTCTTGTAATCTTTCGTATTACTTCTTCGATCTGGAGTAAATATATTTACACTTTAAGATAACAGTTGATCAATTCTGTCAAATCAAACAAAACAAATGTTCTCAAAATTACTTTTCAATTTTAAAATTACTTTTTAATTCTCCACTAGGTAGCTCTAGTGGCGCTATTCACAATTTTTATTTTTTTTACAATACATTGAATACACGGTTTTTCTATTAGCCTTTAAAGGAACAAAGAACCAGATTTTTTAATTTTTCCTTTATTTATATTATAAACTCTACCTATACACAAAATTTCAAGTTTCTACGACTGTTAGAAGTGCCTTAGAATTATGATGAGTGAGTGAGTAAGCGAGTGAATGAGTGGCGAAATAACAAAAGTTTAGGCTCATATATCTTACGAACTACTATGGGTAGAGGTGTGAAATTTTTATTTCCGGTTCAGTTTGTCATGAACTTTAAATTAATAGTTATTTACGCACCAAGGGAGGAAACAAAGTCATTACTCCCTGAGCGTTATTGTTGGTTTCTGAGGCGTAGCCGAGGGAACCATACTGTCTAAATCCCGAGGCGAAGCCGAGGGAGTTATTTAGTTGGTTCCTGAGGCGCAGCCGAGGGAACCATGAAGTTTAATCCCGAGGCATAGCCGAGGGAGTTAATTATAGCGAGGGTGCTATGACTTTTTGCTCCCGTGGTACGCACAAGATTTTTCCTCCAGAAGGGTGGAAAACAACACAGATAAACCTAAGATTTCGATTTATCGATTTATTTAGGTATTAAATAAGTTTTAAAAACAAAAAAAAAAGTTTTATAACATCTTATTATTGTAAAAAAAAAAAAAATTTAAATTAAATGTGCAATTCATCAATTCCAACTATGTTTTCTTTGATTTCTATAATAACTTTCAATAACTATGTAAATATAATACATAATAACTCAAATGTTTATTAATACTACGAAATGACTAACTGAATAATATTTAATTTATTTGTGTTTATCTGTAAAATACGAGAATTCAAAAACATAAATATAACCTGATTAGACGAAACCTACCTCTTTTCTATAAGTCTTGTTTAAACTCAGTTATGAAGTCATACGACATTTTAAAATGACGTTAAAAATTGAAGTATCACGGCAATCAAAAGTACGTGTTATTTAAACTCTCTAATATTTAAGAAAAAGCTTTTAACCTGTCGAGTCATTGAGTTAAAAAAAA
>KZ652397.1:171229-183891 GCA_001010745.2 Gerris buenoi | reverse complement strand
GTATCTAACCAAAATTGCAGAAGAAACTATTGAAAATATTTTATGATTTGTGGAAATTTCTGTAGGAAGAACTGTCAAAGGAATTACTTTTCAATCGCTGCCAAATATTTAGATTTTTTTTTTTTTTTTTTTTTTTTAGATATGTATGTGCAATAAACATAGGACATACTGACAGACAGACTCGGGATCAAAAATGTTCCCAGATGTCAAAAAAGGATTTCTGTCTTGAAATTTTTGAATTCGGAGACATCAAAATTTTCATTCTTCGGAACGACTAGAATTAAGTAAAAAATAAACTATGTCAGTTGAGGATCCTTTTAGATTTACCCCTAAAAGGATCCTCTTACATAGACTATTGAAAAAGGGTAAAACTTAAATTAATAGTACAAATTAAAATTTTAAATTTTGCACTCCCTTAGGAGTGGAACCTGGTGCGGCCCCATTGAAGATGCAATTGGATCAATATTTATTTAGTTATTATAAAAATGTAGAAGATACTTGTGACCTTTCGTAACACGTCCAGGAGCTCAAGAAGAGGAAGATAAAAAGAGATCCAAGAGCTAATTAAAGAAATATCTTTAAAAACCAAACACTAAACAAGAAATGTTTGTTTTCGCATTCATATTATTTTTTTTTATTTTATTATTTATTTATTTTTTTACTAACATTATATTATAACAATGACAATTATTATGTTATCAACTTTACATATGATTCAACAGAAAATTTAAAACGTAGTATATTAAAAGCTCTTTTTATCTTGTATTTTTTAATTTTTATTTAGAAAATTCGAATAATTAAGTTTGTTGTCACATTATATGTTCAGCTGATTTATTAGATTGTCATTGTTTATTCAAGATTTTATTAATTGATTGTTATTTTATTTTAAGTCGATTTGTTCTTAGGAATTTATATGCATGCATATTAATAAAATATTAGCATATATTTAATAGCGTATGCATAAAGTAAATATGTAACTTTCTTAATATTGTGTTATAATTGTTTAGTTATTTTTCTACCTCGTTCCGTCGGCGACCCCTCCGTCAGAAGGCTTTATGCCATCATGTAGTATGTTGTGTTTAATTTAATATGTTGTAAGAATCAATATTGTAAATTTATTGGAAATAAAGCCCGTTTAGTAGTATAGTCCAGTCGACAAGTACATTTTACCTTGCAAAAGGTCATAAAACTTTATTTCTTTTTTATATTGTATGTACCTAGACATTAGTTAAAAACCCAATTTGTGTATTTTTTAGTTTTTTCTTAATAACTTTTTACCTATAAGTCCTGTAGTCCAGTCAATGAAGAGAAAAATAAGGCGAAACCTCATAATTTTAAAGTACAGCACCAATTTTCATGAAAATTTGTATGAATGTTCTATTGACCCTCTAATTCAAAGTTGACCCTATGCCGGGGGTTGCTTTTACGTAGGGGGTGAACCCCCCCCTTTTTGAGGTAAAAAATTTTTCATTAAAAATAAGTCCGGAAATGGATAGATTGACTAATTCTAAGCAATTTTTGTTCTATAAAGTTTTTTCTGAAATTTGATACTTTTCGACTTATTCGCGATTGAAAGTGTCCATTTTTCAGTCGAAAAAAACACGTTTTCAGACGGTTTTTCGCAAATAGCTCAAAAAGTATGCATTTTATCAAAAAAAATATTCTTATGAAAAATGTAGCTTATAAAAAAACAAATAAGATGGTGTATTTATGAAGTCTTTAGGCCCAATAGATACGAAGTAATAGCTTGTCGAATGTTGACACTTATTCGCATTAGGAGAAAATTAAAAGTTTTAACGCGGAATAACAAAAAAACTATGCATTTTATGGGGAAATTACTTCATACCTTTTTTAAAGTACTTGAAATAACCTTTATTTTCGTTTTTTTTAAAAGACCCTAGCATCAAATCTAAGCGAGTTATGAGGAAAATAAAATGGTTTTCTTTTCGTTTTTCAAGAAAAAAAAATGAAAATCACCCCCTAATAACCACCCCTATTAAAAATAATCGTTACCACTTTGCAATTTACTTGGTTTGTATACTTGCAACATGTTCAAGAAGTTTCACCGGTTTAAATTGCTTAGTTTTAGAAAATTTCAGCTTTCAGTGAAACGTGAATTTTTGCAATTTTGAAAAAAATTGCATTTTTTTAAAAATAATTCAAAAACTATTAATGATATGCAAAAAATTTTAAATACAAAAATGTAGACTATGCTTTTCTAAACATTTTGCTTCTTTTTTTTTTTTTCATAAAAATTGAGTTAGATATAGTCATTTAAATCTCGCTGAGTTTGTAAAAAGAAGCTTTTTTCACCCCTTTTAAGTCACACCCTTTCAAAAATAAGGGTTGAAAAAAAGTAATTTTTGCATGGTCGTTTAGCCCTTCAAAAATCCTTCAAAATCATTTTTTGAACAACGAGGTAGCTCAAAAACTAAGCGAATTATGAATAAAAAACTGATCATTGTACACTTGCAGGTATCTGAAAACGTGTTTTTTTCGACTGAAAAATGGACACTTTCAATCGCGAATAAGTCGAAAAGTATCAAATTTCAGAAAAAACTTTATAGAACAAAAATTGCTTAGAATTAGTCAATCTATCCATTTCCGGACTTATTTTTAATGAAAAATTTTTTACCTCAAAAAGGGGGGGGGTTCACCCCCTACGTAAAAGCAACCCCCGGCATAGGGTCAACTTTGAATTAGAGGGTCAATAGAACCTTTATACAAATTTTCATGAAAATTGGTGCTGTACTTTAAAATTATGAGGTTTCGCCTTTCATTGACTGGACTACTGGAAAAAAAATGTTCGTATCTTTCTTGTAGAGCACTAAATTTGCAACAATTTTTATATTTTTTCCTAAACACTATACTTTCCAAAATATGCAATATTTTTTTAAAATATCTAAAATTACATTTTTCCTGAAGACGACAGAGTCTATTTTTGCCATCCCAACTATCCCAGTTAGATTTTTTGGGTATATCCTACCTATGGAAATACAAATAACCACCACTAACCTCCGCAACGTGGGTTTTGCCATTATTAAAAAAAAAATATTGCACCTTTGAAGCTCTACATTTCGGAAAGTATATTGTTTAGGAAAAAATATGAATTATAAAAATTGTTGAAAATTTAGTGCTCTACAAGAAAGATACGAACACTTTTTTTCCAGGACTTATAGATAAAAAGTTATAAAGAAAAAACTAAAAAATATAATAAAATTTCGCACGTTTTGGCCCACCTCTGGGTTAGCACAGGGGTTAGAAGGTCGAAAACTTGGGTTTTTAACTAATGTCTAGCTACATACAATACAAAAAAGAAAAAAAGTTTTTATGACCTTTTGCAAGGTAGACCCTTATTTTTAATACCTGGACTAGTAGCATTAATACAATGTTTAATTTATTTAAAAAATAAAAAATAAATAATTGAAGAGTAACTTGACATTTAATTGGAAAAGCAGCAATTTTCAATTAAGAAATAACGAATTAATTTTTTCAATTAATTTTTATACTGAAATAAATTCAAGATCTACATAGCTTTTAATTACTTATTATTATAAACAATTTTAATGAAATTTAAACTAATTAAAATATGCTGGCATAATATTATACAGCGGCCGTCTCTAGGCTTCTTTTTTTATAAAGATGAATAGTTGAGTCTACTAATTGTAATAACAAAAAAAAATTCTTCACAAAATCTATTCTATTCTACAAAACTAGGTTACAACAAAAATTGATGACGGTGAGAATTTACAGGTCATTAATGTCTTGAGAAGAGATATTTAGAGAGAGATGGGTCGTTCGCAAAAAAAAAGAATCGGGCAAAAAGAACGGGTCAGCTAAATTATACAGGAACCCGATTCACTGCGTTTAATTGAACGGTCGTTCTTCTCTGAAACGGCTCTCAAATAAAGGGTCAAAATTGAACAAGGTTACGAATAAACTTGATCTTAAATGAACTTTTAAGTGATCATGATATCAGATTCTTTTGGATAATTAATTCAATTAATACGCTAAATGCTAGATCAATATTTATTTATTAAAAGTATTAAATTAAATGAACAATTACTTTCGCATCTTTACTAGTCGAGTGCTGTCGCTAAGTAAAGATATTGCTTTGAAAATAAAAAAACCCTTTGAAACTACAAAACATTGTTTTGATTGAAAATGAGAACCATTTTATTTATCCCGCCTTTTTCAGTGTCAACAACAATTAAAGTCAATAAAAGCCTCGCGTCGTTATTCAACATACTCACATACAAACAAATTCAAACAGTTTCATTTTTGAAATATTTTATGATTATAAAGAAACATGATAACATTTTATACATACAAGGGTCAATAATAAAACATCAATTGTATTAAATAGTTTATTTTATAAACCTCTTAAAACGTGTCATTAAAAATATTCCAACAATTTATAAGTAAGTACTTAGATTTAAGGCTCTACCGCCCTTTGAGGTTAGAAAAAACAGTAAAATTAAAATGTTTTGGTTCTATAAGCAAGATATCAAAAATCTAATCACAGGCTTCATTCCTAATTTTAATTCTGCACAACTTGAGCACTATTTCAACTTCGTATGATAAATAGTACGGGCGCCATTTCAATACAACGATAAAACTTGTTGTATTGAAATATTTGTAGTATTTATTGTTGTAGGGAGTTGAAATAGGGCTCAAATTGTGCAGAATTAAAATTAGGAATGAAGCCTGTACTTAGATTTTTGATATCTTGCTTAGAACCGATAAAATTTTCATTTTAATGATTTTTCTAACCTCAAATAGGTGGTAGAGCCTTGAATTGTATTTATTTTTTACTACGTTTTAATTAGCTTGCTTTCTTGTTTGTTTGTCCGGTAAAAATCTTGCAATCAATTTATTAGTTAAAAATTCGGAGTAGCTAGACATTTAAAACTTTTAGAATAGCTCTGAACACGACGACAATGCATTATTTTAATAATTTTAGCCATCTTTCAGCAGAACTTACTTCATTTTCAGCAAATTTTGCTGTATGGAAAGTTAGTTCGGAAAGAATCTGCAAGTTATTTTATTTTGTTTTGACACGACCCATATTTACAAAAAAAATGTTTGACGGGTTTCAAATGTATGATTTTAGTACCTGGTATGTCTGATAAAATGTTCAAGAATGATTATATTAGGCCTTTTAATTATGTAAAAACTAATTGTATTTTTAATGAATAAACATTGAATGACACCTAAACAGGAAAAGTAAACGAAGAAATAAATTAATTGACGTTTGACACCCAGGTTTGTTTACACTTGTGTCCGAGGTATCGGTTTAATTTTTCTGCATCTGTACTTCTTTACTTGTACAAATTTTTCTTCTATTAACCGTCCCCTACACGGGGGCATATCAATGGCACGGTATAGATTCGATGTTGGTGAGATCCGTTGAACAAAGATTTGTCCTTTTATAGGTTTAAGATCAGCAGGTTTGGAATAGCTTTGTTGGTTGTCATTTATATGAAGTAAATAAATTTGGAACTATTTTTTTTTTTTTTTTTTTCAATAACATTTATAACAATAATAATTACAAGATGAAAAGAACTTTTATCTACTCGCGGCAGCAAAATTAAACATTATTTAACTGTTTTTAGGCTGGAAAGTACTATTTCGCTGATTTGTCATTAAAATATTATAAACAGGCAGGAAAGAAGCTGAAACAGTCAGGAAAATACTTTCACTGCCTAGGCAGACAAATATTTGTCTGCCTAGGCAGAGAAAGTAACAGTGTTTACCACTGCGTGTCATAACCTCTTATTTTGGCAAGTTTTTTCTAGTTACTTCTTTTCTTTTAAGCAATAGAAGATATATTTAATTCTTTTTGAAATTTGTTAGTAAAAATATAAATAAATATATTATATTGCGTGCATTATTTATTCATTATATGCATTATACAAGTTATATGTGATATAAACGTGTGTTTTGTATTTTGTTGTTATAGATTCAGTTTGTTTTTTACTTATTGTTATTATTCCCAAGTTTCTTATTTGAACATTAATTTTAGTTAATACATTTATTATCTTTATTAATATGACATATAGTTATTAACTATTAACTATGTTATATTAATAAAGATAACATTTTAGCAGTTTCATTTTTCTTCCGCAAGTAGATAAAATATTGTATGCAACAAGGCAGCAAAGGAAACATTTCTGCCTCGTTTATTCATTGCCTGCCTCGGCTTCGCCTCGGCAGTCAAATAGGTACATTACCTGCCTTGGCTTCGCCTCGGCAGTTAATTATCATAGCCTATCCTCGCCTTCGGCTCGGAGGCTAACCTAATCACTCGTCAGTAAAATTCCATTTTGCTGCCTAGTTACATAAATAACTATTTATTTACTACGTTTTTTTAATATTTTTTTTGTCGTAAATCATAAATTTGAAACCCGGTGTGAATGAAGATCGTAAATATGGATCATGTCAAAACAAATAAAAATAACTTGCGGATTTTTCCGAACTAACTTTCCATATTGCAGATTTTTTTCTAAACTAACTTTCCATGCAGCAAAATTTGCTGAAAACGTATTAAATTCTGCTGAAAGATGGATAAAAGTATTAACATAATGCATTGTCATCCTGTTCCGAACTATTCTAAAAATTTCAAATGTCTAGCTACTCGGTAAGTTAGTTAAAAATCGATTGCATGATTTGTACTGGACAAACAAACAAACAAGAAAGCAAGCTAATAAAAACGTAGTAAAATTAAATGTACTATCAACACTACATATTATGATTCAACAGGAAATTTAAAAAGGTAGTATATTTAAAAGGTTCTTTTATCTTGTAATTATTGATTATAGTTTAAGAAAACAGACTAATGTTTCGTGTTGAAGTACATTCTGTAACAATAAGGGATTTCTACCTGTTGTTATTATAAAAATTACTTTTGTACTTTCCCTTCTGACTGAGGAAGGTTCTGTTTGTGGCAGAGGAAAGCCACACTACGTAACGTTTGTTTTTCCCTTTCCCTTCCCTTTCCCTTCACTTTCCCTCGGTGTTTTTTGCTTTGTTTAAATTATGTGAAAGGTAGAATTAATGCTTTCCCTTGTATTCCGTTGAAAGTAAATCCCGGATAATTGTTAGTTAATGCATTGCACCTTGTACTGACTTAACTGTTAATTTATAATAAACCTACATTTTCCCTTCTTTTCAACAACATACTCGCAAAACACCCTGAATTATACTTCATAGATACGCAATCATTATTTTTTTTCTGTATTTATATTCTTTTATTTTTTACTTGTTGATAAATTAAGCTTATAATTTTTTTATTGCTTAAAGAAAAAATGAAATTATAGTCCAAGGGATAGCGTGATGAAAAGTATCTAATTAACATCAAGCTAGAATTTTGATTATTAGTAAATGTTTTAGCACCTTTTAAGAATATGTGGTCTGCTAAGTTCGTTTGCGGGACATAGCTTGGAAATAGGCATTGAAAAATACAAACCGGTAGAGAGCGGCTAGGGGCCAGGTCCTTGCCCTTTTTGGTGGACAATGTGATTTTCATGATCCTGAGTACCAAATTTGTTAGAAGACAAAAATCAAGTTGATGATAGTTAGTCAAATATTACTCCAAATCAAAAAGGCCTCTTATTAAGTGACGGACTACCATCAACTTGATTTTGGGTCTACTGACTAAGTTCGTACTCAGAGTCTTTAAAATCACATTGTTCACCAAAAAAGGCGGGACATGGCCGCTCTTCACCGGATTGTTTTTTTTTTTTTTTTTCAAATGCATATTGCCAAGCTATGTCCCGCAGACGAAATCAGCCAACCTCATATTCTTAAAAGATTACCTCGTACACAAAATTCTAGCTGTGATGTTACTCAGATACTTTTCTGCACGCTATCTCCTGGGCTATTAGCTTTAAAGCTATTAAGCTTATACAACTTATAAGTAAGTCCCAATTCACAGACGAATGTGCTCAATATTCATACATTTATGTCCATGATTAACAATTTAAATTTAAGAATTAAATCATAAGTCTGCCAATTAGTAAGCACATAGCTTTCTCCCGACCATGATAACATTTTCACTGGATGCAAGCCACATGAGTATAAAATAAAGTATAATGAGGTCGATCTGAGTACAATAATTAGATTGGTGTGCAAAAAAGTGTTCATCTTTGAGCTAGTAGTAGTCTGGTACTTGCTACTAGAACGGGTAGGACGAACCACTTGTTCGAACCTTCCAATTAGGGCACTTCTTTAGATGGTTACTCCCCTTATTAAAAAAACAAAGGGGAGTAACCATCTAAAGAAGGTATATGGAGTATTCTTCTTTAGATTGTTACTCCCCTTATAAAAACATAAGTTTGATATTCCTTTGTCCCAAAGTACATTGGACTAAACATCCCTTTGTCTTAATAGTTATTTATAAAAAGTCATTTATATTCTAAAAAAAACATAGGGGAGTAACCATCTAAAGAAGTACCGCAATTAGACCATCACTTAACAATTTTACATTTAATATAAGGCTTTCATAAAATCTGTAAATTCATAACCCATTTACATGGTAGTGATGAAATTGTGAGACCATAAATTGTCAATTATTTAATTGCATCCATCAGTCACTTAAAATATGATCGGACTTTTAATACAAATACTATTATAATTAATGTCTTAAATTGTTTTAATTTTCTAGAAGTTTATATATATAAACTTCTAAACGACATTCAACACATAGGTAATTCGGTAGAAATAAATTAGCATTTCCTACTTCCCAAATTTAAATGATATTTTCTTAGCAGGGTAATTGACTCACTAAAAGTTAAACGTTTAAATTCCTTTAAGTTTTCTGCGGAACTGTTCTGACTATTAGCAGGGTGGAAGTTTTCCTTCTAGACGTGCCGAAGCCTGGAGTCGGCTAAGTAAGGCAAAGTTTCATCTCGTCTCTACACAGACAAGTTGGTTTTAAAGTTAAGCTCAGTAGAAGTAAGTGATAACAACAAGGAACAGTCAGATATCTCATCAAACCTTCAATATGTCTAATTAATAAATTGTGACTTGACAGCACATCAATTACTTCTCTCAACCTATATCACAGTGATGGGAAGATCCATAGACGGAAATTTAATTAAGTTGGTTTTTTGACAAGAGCTAGGTATAGAAAGAAATAAACGGGATTATTATTTCCTGTCCTTGGTCCCTAGTGAGCCGGATCTCAAATAAGCAAGAAAACAACGAACCAGGCCACAAATGAACGGGTTTATTTCCTGTCCTTGGTCCCTAGTGAGCAGGATCTCAAATAAGCAAGAAAACAACGAACCAGGCCACAAATGATCGGGTTTATTTCCTGTCCTTGGTCCCTAGTGAGCAGGATCTCTAATAAGCAAGAAAACAACGAACCAGGTCACAAATGATCGGGTTTATTTCCTGTCCTTGGTCCCTAGTGAGCAGGATCTCTAATAAGCAAGAAAACAACGAACCAGGTCACAAATGAACGGGTTTAATTCCTGTTTTTGGTCCCTCGTGAGCCGGATCTGAAATAATCGAGTTAACAACAAATAAGGTCACAAATGAACGGGTTTAATTCCTGTTTTTGGTCCCTCGTGAGCCGGATCTGAAATAATCGAGTTAACAACAAATAAGGTCACAAATGAACGGGTATATTGTCTGAAAAAACAACGGCGTAGTTATCATGCGGTACGTAGCGGGAAGGATACGAAGTTATCAGGGACTAAAAGGAAAATTACGAATAATGAGTAAAATTGGAACCTGTTTGATAAAACGAACGATTTTTGTCCGAATTAAATAATAATTAATGATAATAAAACCAAATACATTATTTTTAATGTAAAGATAAAGCTGATAAGATAAGCATACTCTGTATTTTCTTAAAAATATTTGTTTGACTTGCGCCGATGTAATATTCCTAAGATTTTTTTGATTAAGGTAAAATAATAATGGCCATTTCTTCTTATTCTTAGATGTAACATTAACTCTAGTCTATGTAAGTTGTTTTATAGAAAAAAAATATTTTTTACATGAAAATTGGCTGTAAGTGTACCCTTTAATAATTTTATGTTTAGTAGTGGATCTTTTTAGGGTTCATTGAAAATAAATTACTTTACTTCATTCTTTACGGTAACGTTTTGGCCTGACCGGCCATTCTCAAGCCTAAAAATTATAATTTTATTAGTTTAACTACAATATAAACAGTAATCAAGAAGGATAAGTTAAGCAAAGAACATTAATTTACCTTATAATTAAAACTTTTTAAGTTTACAATCTAATTTTAGGCTTGAGAATGACCGGTCAGGCCGAAACGTTGCCGTAAAGAATGAAGTAAAGTAATTTATTTTCAATGAACCCTAAAAGGATCCACTACTAAACATAAAATATATTTTTTACGATTTTGGTAGTATTCATACTACGGACAGATTAAATTTTAATTTAAATCAAATTATAATTAATAATAACTACGGGAAACAATCAGAGAATAACTAATATAAAAATTCCATTTTTGAAAACTGGTGTTATGTTCATTTTATTTATTTATTTATTTTTTTTTTTTTCTGTATCCTTCACCTTAGTTGTTTCTATATGCAAAATTTGGGGAAGATTGAATGACGGGAAGTGGTTCAAAATTGGGGTAATAGGTGTGCGATGAAACTTACAAAGCAAATTAATATAAAGCCAGTAAAAACAAGCTCCAGCGCCGGGGTTTAAACCCGGGCCTCTGTATTACCAGTACAGTGCTCTAACCAGCTAAGCTACGCGGGAGAATGGTTTCTTCTGACGTTATTGATAGGTTAGATTAGAGCACTGTACTGGTAATACAGAGGCCCGGGTTCAAACCCCGGCGCTGGACCTTGTTTTTCTCTGATTGTTTCCCGTAGTTAATAATAATTATAATTTTATTTAAAAGAAAAAAAATATATGGTCATTAATAATTAATAATATATAATTCGGGGGCATAAAAAATGTTCGTTCTGTATGAATGAATTCGTACAGGAATAATTGCTTTTTGCATAACATTGTTTTTACATCAAACCTAAAATGTAATATATTTATCTGAAAATACACAATGTACAAATTGAATCATTGAAATTAGTGGAACTCAGGTAGTAAGCACTTGAACAGCGAACAGGTGATCAATGGGGAAGAACCAGGTGTGTGGTGTGTGACGATGTCTTTCAAAACAAGGCGTTATGTCCAATCTACATTTTTCTTACATACCGCATTTCCGAAGAAAAATATAACTCATGAGGCCCACCGACAATTATAGTCATGATGGTGACAAAAACATGTTTCCGGTCAAGAGACGAGGTGCTATAATAATGAGCGTGGAGTGTGACTAGAAGCTAAATACAACGAAGACTTTTTGTACCGGAAGGTTACAATCTATTCTCTGTGGTTANTGGTCACAAATGAACGGGTTTAATTCCTGTTTTTGGTCCCTCGTGAGCCGGATCTGAAATAATCGAGTTAACAACAAATAAGGTCACAAATGAACGGGTTTAATTCCTGTTTTTGGTCCCTCGTGAGCCGGATCTGAAATAATCGAGTTAACAACAAATAAGGTCACAAATGAACGGGTTTAATTCCTGTTTTTGGTCCCTCGTGAGCCGGATCTGAAATAATCGAGTTAACAACAAATAAGGTCACAAATGAACGGGTATATTGTCTGAAAAAACAACGGCGTAGTTATCATGCGGTACGTAGCGGGAAGGATACGAAGTTATCAGGGACTAAAAGGAAAATTACGAATAATGAGTAAAATTGGAACCTGTTTGATAAAACGAACGATTTTTGTCCGAATTAAATAATAATTAATGATAATAAAACCAAATACATTATTTTTAATGTAAAGATAAAGCTGATAAGATAAGCATACTCTGTATTTTCTTAAAAATATTTGTTTGACTTGCGCCGATGTAATATTCCTAAGATTTTTTTGATTAAGGTAAAATAATAATGGCCATTTCTTCTTATTCTTAGATGTAACATTAACTCTAGTCTATGTAAGTTGTTTTATAGAAAAAAAATATTTTTTACATGAAAATTGGCTGTAAGTGTACCCTTTAATAATTTTATGTTTAGTAGTGGATCTTTTTAGGGTTCATTGAAAATAAATTACTTTACTTCATTCTTTACGGTAACGTTTTGGCCTGACCGGCCATTCTCAAGCCTAAAAATTATAATTTTATTAGTTTAACTACAATATAAACAGTAATCAAGAAGGATAAGTTAAGCAAAGAACATTAATTTACCTTATAATTAAAACTTTTTAAGTTTACAATCTAATTTTAGGCTTGAGAATGACCGGTCAGGCCGAAACGTTGCCGTAAAGAATGAAGTAAAGTAATTTATTTTCAATGAACCCTAAAAGGATCCACTACTAAACATAAAATATATTTTTTACGATTTTGGTAGTATTCATACTACGGACAGATTAAATTTTAATTTAAATCAAATTATAATTAATAATAACTACGGGAAACAATCAGAGAATAACTAATATAAAAATTCCATTTTTGAAAACTGGTGTTATGTTCATTTTATTTATTTATTTATTTTTTTTTTTTTCTGTATCCTTCACCTTAGTTGTTTCTATATGCAAAATTTGGGGAAGATTGAATGACGGGAAGTGGTTCAAAATTGGGGTAATAGGTGTGCGATGAAACTTACAAAGCAAA